>APFE030504363.1:21620-72549 GCA_000404065.3 Pinus taeda
TGATCTTCTACTTGACCCTCTTGATCTTCTACTTGACCCTCTTGATCTTCTACTTTACCCTTTTGATCTTCTACTTTACCTTTTGATCTTCTACTTTACCCTTTTGATCTTCTACTTTACCCTTTTGATCTTGACCATATTTTACTTGTTTGTTCTGAACATCTTTTAGCTTTTTTGTTCTGAACATCTGATCTAAGATCTATTATTTTGTTCTAGGAACATTTGTTGTTTCCCTTCCGTTCTTCTTCCTCTATCTTTTTCGCGCTCTCGTTCTTCCCCGTAAAAGTGAAATTTCCTGGTATTAATTTCGATTAGTTTCATAAATGCCAACATTGTCTCTTCGCGTCTCGTCAATCCCCGTGCTGATTCGTAGTAAGATCAGTCTTTTTCTTTTGCCTGTCAATACTCGTTGTATGATCGTAATCACAAGAACGTATAGCATCGTAAATATCAACAGTAGAACAAGGACCATTCATGATATTGAAATCAGTACCCTTCCAATCCTCCTCAATAATATCATTAATAAACATTTCCCTGATAATTCTTTCACGATCAATAATATCCCGCTCATCTAGTATAACAGGTTGTACTGGTGGTCTGGGAATATTTGTCAAATTGATAATATCTGAATATTTTGTAGAATTGAGATAACTCTATGATAAGAATCGTATCTGTAACATTTGTTCATTTTTCGAAGTAGTCCCAAAAATGGTCCCATGATAGTCACAAATATAGAATCCTCTTGTTTTTCATAAGGGATGAATCATTCTTCAGAACACGTACATTTCTTATTTACTCTATTTCTCCATTTATTTGGGTTTAAATCCTAGACCATATCTGGGGGATAAATTGTACGTCAAAACCTTCACCATGTTCCAACATTCTCTTCAGAATCTTGTGGTTTCGTGACCAATATCTTGTATATCTAATGCCCTTATCTACCATATCTGTGAAATATATATGCTTGGGAACATTGAGAACATTTCGACCAAGACGAATTTCAAAACCCTTGTATTTTTCGTTGTTGAATAGTAGTTGGTAATTTTACTCTATGATTGAATAGTAGTTGGTTGATTTTTCCTCTATTGATTCTTGAAAATCCTTTATTGATAATGAATATTCGTTCGTAAATTGTTGTTATATTCTTTGTGGATCGAATCAAAGCAGATTGAATCCAAAATTTGAGATTTGACAAAATGAAATTAATAACACCTGGTAAGAGATCTCGGTCTGTTCTTTTGATAAATAATTTCATTGGAATATAATTTTTTTTGGATTAATTGTACACTTTTATTTCGAAATAAACCAGTTATTTCATCGAATTGAACCATTCGTTTTTTTAATGTTATGCCCAATATGTTAAACTTCCCTTCGTTCCGGTATGAATCTTTGAATCCACCAGAGACCATTCCAGTTATAGGAGAGCTATTTATGACGTGATAGATTCATCCTTGTCTTTCATTGGTGGTTATGTCCGAAATCTATTGATCTTTCAGATTTAATGGTTTGGGTTTCATTATCCAAATGTTTCATTAACTTTGGATGAATCATTATGCACTACTATAGGGGTTAGTCTCACTTAGTAATTTATTTTGTATCCGGTTCATTAAGTTCACTCTTGTCTATATATCCAACTCGTGAATGCGATTATTCTTGTTAATCCATCAATGTCTCTTCAATTTTTTGAAGATAGCTTGAAAATTTTTGGGAAGAAGTCCTAGCTTTGAGTTTGGATCACCAAAAGGTATGCTAGTTTCAAATCCAAGGGTTGTTAAATAATTCCAACACAATGTTTTTTCAGATTGGGGTTTGGATCTATGTTAAGGCTTCAAACAAAAAGGAAATAGAAGCTTTATTTGCATGCCATGTTTTTTTTCCATTTGTCTGGGAATTGTGTTTCAGAAAATTCAGTACCATTAGGAGCACATTTGACATGCATTTCTCTCATTTTTTCTTCCCAATCTTTGGAAAATTCGGAGACTTGAATAATAAAATTACAAACCCATATTTTTGGCTATAATAAGTGAGGGTAAGATCATATTTTTCTAATATTTGATTGAGCCACTAATAATAAATCTTTGAAATAGTGCAATTTTGGCCATGTTAAACATAAGGACACAGCAATTGTCTGTTGGGATAATGGATCTTCGACTCTCTAGATTTTATCCCTAACTTCTTCCTCAATTTGTTCCTTATCCACTCTACTAGAAATGGATGTACCATAATAATCTTTACGATAAGCGGGTATTTCTTTTTTCAAAAATAAAGGGAATGTACATTCGGTTTTACCCTCTTCCATATCATAATTTTCCGTCTTTTAGCACATATGGATCCTTTCATTTCCGACGATAATCCACCTCGACAAAATAATGGTTTCGAACTACTCCTATTCGTCTTTGCCCAATATCAAAGGTCACCATATCTTTGACCTTTCTTCAAAGAATCCTATTCGATGGTAATAGAATTGGGTCTACGTCATCATATTCACCTATCCTCAAACCAGATGACCATCGAGGCAATGTTCCGGAATTTCTCTTAAATTTGGAGAGTTCATTTAATAGTTTTTCCCTATAGAATGGCCAATAAAATCTTTCTTTTGAAGTGAATCATCCAAAGATAATAAATTCACGTGAGAATTTATTAGTGTTGTCCACTCATGCTGCGACAAACACTCAAAAAGGAAAAGCAAAGTCTTGTAAACGAAAATTTTTTCCTTTTTAAAAATATAAAGAACCAATTCTATTGGTATGAAAGTTGTGGGCGGAGCTTTTTCACGGCCAACTTTGTTGAAAATATAAGCTAAATAGTTTGCGTAGATCCGTCCATTACATGAAGCTATTTGCCGTGAGAGATTAAAATTGGATGCTCTCAAGGCTAATGCCAACCAATATCTTGGATTGAGTTCTGAGACCGGATCAGAGGGAAAGTCTTTAGTGATCGGGATATTTGAAAACTATAGATGGAGTGATCGGGCTAAGCGAACGAACCCTTGGGTTTAATATTATTCCCTTGGGCTTATAATCCCTTTGGTTTTTAGTATTAATCCCTTGGGTTTATTATTCCCTTAGGATTATAATATTGATCCCTTTGGTATATTTGTCTAAGGGTTCATATTCGTAGGGTATAATATTGTTCATAGAGTTTATAATATTACTCTTTGGATTTAATATAAATCCATTTGGTTTATATTCATGGTGAACTATGGCCCAACATCGCATTCTGACAAAGATTTTCTTAATATGAAAATCAACCATGATCCGACATTGCATTGTTACAAAGATTGTCTCCATATGAAAAACAATCATGGTCAACCATTGTCCAATGTCGCATTGTGACATAGATTGTCTTAATATGAAAATCATCCATGGTCAACAATGATTGTTTTAGGGTTTATAATATTTATCTTAGGATTTATACACCTTGAGTTTATAATATCGATCCCTTGGGTTTGATATTATTTCCTTGGGTTTATAATCCCTTGGCCTTTTAGTATCTAATGTCTCATTGTGACAAAGATTGTCTGAATATGAAAATCAACCATGGTCAAGAATGATTGTTTTAGGGTTTATTATATTTATTTTAAGGCTTATATACCTTGAGCTTATAATAATAATAACTTGTTTTATTATTATTATTTATTCGATTATTTATTTATTATTGATAATATAATTAATATTAATAACTTAATATATAATTATTAATATATTATTGAAGTAATTGTTAATTAATTAATTAATTAATTATTAATAATAAATTGTTAATTAAATAATTATTAATTATACTTATTAATATTCATCATTGATTATTAAATTATTACAATAATTAGTTACATTAACCATATTTAATATATATGTAATGTTATTTAATACAACAAAATAATTTTTAATTAATATACTTAAATTAATATTAATATTAATATTAATATTAATATTGAATATTGATATTGATATTGATATTATTATTAATTATTATTAATTATTAATTATTAAGAAGAAAGAAGTCTATTAGGTTTTCCAGATATATTTATTAATAATATTTTGTATAAGTGTTTTATTTATATCAACCATATTTATTAGTAGTGTAGTTGTATCCATTTTCACTGATTTCAGATCCAAATCTTTTGTTGTTTATTTTTTTTATTAGATACTTTGGCATTGTGCTCGAAAAGCAATGGAGGCGGCAAAGTGGAAACTGGGCGTGTCGTGACAAAGGGTTTCACATTGATCCTTTGGCATTGTGCTCGAAGAACAATGGAGGAGGCAAAGTCGAAACTGGGCGTGTCGTGACAAAAGGTTTCACATTGCTCTTATTTCAGTGATGACCTCAGACTCCATCGAAATATGAAAGACTATAAAATGCAGCAGGGACTCTATGTGGATTGAGACCTCGGAGGCCCCAAAGGGCATGGTGGCCCGGGCTGCCACGGAGGGCACGGATAAGGTGATCCTAGCTACGACAATCAACGGTAATATAGCCTGTTATATATTCCTTGGTAGGGGCAGCATGTATAGGATGTTATGTATTTATTGTCTGCTGTCGCAGGTTTACTGTCGATAATAGCAGGATGTGTATTCTGCAACGTAATGTAATAATAATATGAGCTTGCAACATGCATATCTTTGTTTTTCTTCTGAGGTGTGTTTAAAACCCAGCAGATAGTCTTGGCATGGCAATTTATTTTTGGTATAACTCAGATGTTGTCTCATTAGGTACATGAAGTTTTTTGTCAATAGAGTGTATGGCGTATTTAGGCATTTACATTGCAGACAAATTAATTTATTTTTTTTTATAGCGTGTGACATTTAAAGTTATGCAAGGAAAAGATCGCCTAGTTTTAGCTATCTTCTCATCATCTTAACCATTCATGTCTAGTGGAATTTTACCATCAATCTGTAATGTCATTGTACATCATTTGCTCAAAATCATTCACAGCACATTTCTGGAGTAGTGCAAAAATGATGCACTTCACGTTTTACGATTCAATATTAGACTCAAATGATGCACAACACCCAAGACTCACACACCACTAACATATATGATGCGAGCTTGGTTGAAGCTACATAAATTTGGTTTATATGTGCATATTTAAGGAAATTAAATATAAGTGTTTATGCTATGCAATTGTGTTTAAAAGGATGAGGGGACAGAAATTTGGTTAGCATGTGCTTATTTAAGGACATGAAATATAAGTGTTTAGGATATGCAATTGTTATTAAAATGATGAGAATATATGACACTTTCTTGTATACTTTGGTGAGCAAAATTTTTCACCATATTTTTTTATAGAGATTGAGATAAATCGAATGTTGACTACTTTGAACATGGTTTCAATATAAAAATTTTCTCAAGTAAAAAGAGTAAAGAGTGATAACAAATATGAAAGTTTTAAGTTTTAATCATGTAAGCACATTATCTTGTGGTAAATTGATATGATATAAAGCACATTGTGTGTTAGATGAAAGTGTAAATTGATATAATATATTTATGTTATAGCCATTTCATTTGATTTTTTTTTTGGTAATTCTCAAATATTTAAGTTCCAATAGAAAAGGTGATGTGATTATAAATTTTGCATAATGATGTATGGCTTTTCAGAATTTCCAACGATAATACTAATGTGTTAAAGAGTTAATCCATATAGGTTGGTTGAATTTTTATAAATAAATTGCGGAAAATTTTGTTTTTTTTAACCAACAATTCGAATAGTCTAGGTAAGCCCATCATTATGGAAATATAATATGCATTCTGAGAAGAGAGAGCATGAATAGATAGAGCAATTAATAATTTATCGAGGGAAACGCTGTTATTAATGTCGGCTTATTTATTATGAAATTAATTATATTTTAAGAAGTAATTTAATTCTGGTTGATTTTAATTTTGGTTGATTTTAATTTTGATTAGGATTATTAGTAATATTTATAAATGATTTCTAATTTTCAATTATAATTTAATAAGGGTTTTATTAGTTTTAGACCATCATCTATGTTGATTGCATTGAATAAACTCGCTTATTAAATCATAATTAATTAATTAAAAATATTTATAACATATTATTTAATAATCTTAATAAAAATTAAAATCACCATAATTAAATTTATTCAAAATATATTAATTTCATAATAAATAAGCAGACATTAAAAACAACATTTCCCTCACTATACTATTAATTTATCTATGTATTCACACTCTCTCTTCTCAGAATGCAGATTACATCTCCCTGATGATGAGATCACCTAGATGGCTATAAAAGGATAAACTAGTTTTTCTGCAAATTATTTATAAAAATATCAACGTGTTTACTCATATCTCTATCTTTTGATGTTTCCATTATTTCGTTTATTAAAAGAGAATGACCAACTATCCCTTGGCTAGATATTGCAATTTATATCTTCATGAATTCTCATTTGTAAATGTATAGAAATATATAATTCATGATGTTATAGAGTGTTGATATTTAAAACAAGGAAGATCGGGTAGAAAAGATCATAATACCATTCGAACTTTTTACGCTATTGTATAGACTATTCATTAACATCAATATATTAATTGAGTATAAAGATAGACAAAGATGAGATGAAAATTTGCATTTTTATATGTTTAAAAACAAATGTTTCACTTGTCCATGGAAAAAGAGTGAACATATTATTTTTATATTCAAGATTAAAGGAAATATAAGCATTTAACCTATACCTCATCAAATTTAAATTTAAAACTACAATTATATATTTAAATTTAAATGGTCCAAATTGTATATTTTGTCAATAATTAATCAAATTTCACATTAAAACTACAATTTAATTATAATACACGATTCCCACAAAAATACAAAACATTACATTTCAAGAGTAAAAGAAATATAAGCATTTTACCCATACCTCATCAAATTTAAATTTAAAACTACAATTATATATTTAAATTTAAATAATCCAAATTGTATATTTTGTCAATAATTAATCAAATTTAACTTTAAAACTACAATTTAATTATAACACACTATTCCCACAAAAATACAAAACATTACATTCCTAAAACAAACAATTATTATGTGCCAACATACATTAATACTTGTTTCATACATATTATTTTTTATTTTGAAGAGAAAAAAAAAATGTAAAAATTATTTAAATTTAAAACTGTAATTATATATTTGAAGTTGAATAGTTCAAATTGTATATTTTGTCAATAGAGCCAAATTTAACATTAAAACTACAATTTAATTATATTGCAATATTCCAAAATAAAAATACAAAACACTACCTTCCTTAACCAAAGTTCCATTATTATGTGTCAATATACATTAATACTTGCTCCATAAATAAAGTATCTACCTTTTTCTTTTTGTTGGTTAATTGTGCCTCTCAATTAGTGAAAAGGCTAAACAATATTGAGTTAATAGCGACAAGTTTTCTAGACTTTTTAATTTTCCAAATAACAAGAAAATATAAGAATGTTTTAGTTTTAATAATAATTTAAGAATATTTTAGGGAATAGTTAACCATGTTTTATCAAATCAACTATGGTCAAACATGATCCAACGTCTCATTGTGTTAAAGATTGCCTCAATATCAAAATAAATCATTGTCAACTATGGTCCAATGTTGTTTTGTGACAATGATTTTCTTGATATGAAAACTAATCATGGTCAAGCATGGTCCAACATCGTATTGTAAAAAGGATTATCTCAATATGAAAATCAACCATTATCAACGATGTTTATTTTAGGGTTTATAATATTTATCTTAGGTTTCATATACCATGGTTTTATAATATTTATCATTTGGTTTTAATATTATTCTCTTGGGTTCATAATCCCTTGGGGTTACAGTATTAAACCCTTGGGTTTATTATTCCCTTAGTTTTATAATATCAATCCCTTGGGTTTATTAATATAAGGGTTCATATTCCTAGGGTTTTGTAGTATTCCCTTGGCTCAACCGTGGTCGAGCATGGTCCAGTGTCACATTGTGACAAAGATTGTCTCAATTTTGGAAATCAACCATGGTCAACCATGTTTATTTAACAATTTATAACATTTATCTTAGTTTTTATATACCTTGGGTTTATATTATTCTCTTTTTTTTAATGTTATTCCATTGGGTTTAATGTTATTCTCTTGGGTTTATAATCCCTTGGCTTTTTAGCATGAATCCCTCGGGTTTAAAATAGATCAATCCTGGTCGACCATGATAAATCATGGTCAATCATGGTCGTCCATGTTAAATCATGTTTTATAAAATCAATCATAGTCAACCATGGTCAATCATGGTCGACCATTGTCCCACATCACATTTTGGCAAAGATTGTCTCAATATGAAAATAAACCATGGTCACCCATGGTACAGTGTGGAATTGTGACAAATATTATCTCTATATGGAAATAAATCATGTTCAACCATTGTCCAACATTCTCATGTGATAAGGATTGTCTCAATATAAAAATCAACCATGGTAACCATGGTCAAACATGTTTAGTTTAGTGTTTATAATATTAGTCCCTTCGAGTTAATATTATTCCCTTTGGTTTATAATCCCTTGGGTTTTGGGTATGAATCCCTTGGGGTTTATTATTCCTTTAGGTTTATAATATCAATCATGTTCAATCATGGTCATTCATGGTCAACCATGGTTAATGATGTTTTAAAAAACTGATCATCGACAACCATTCTAGAATGTTGCATTGCAAAAAATATTTTCTCAATATGAAAATCAAACATGGTAAACCATGATCCGACATTATATTGTGATAAAGACTCTTGATTTCAAAATCAATCATGGTAAAGCATGGTCCAATGTTGCATTGTGACAAGGATTGTCTCAATGTGAAATTGAACAATGGTCAACCATATTTATTTTAATGTTTATAATATCTATCTTAGGGTTTATATGCATTAGATTTATAATATTAGTCCCTTGGGTTTAATATTATTCCTTTGGGTTCATAATCCCGTAGGGTTTTAGTATTAATTCCTTGGGTTTGTCAATCTAAGCGTTCAACAATGGTCGAGCATGGTCCAACGTCACATTGTGACAAATATTATCTTAATATGAAAATCAATAATGGTCAACCATGTCTATTTAAGGAATTTATAATATTTATCTTAGGGTTTATATACCTTGGGTTTATATTATTCCCTTGGGTTTAATATTATTCCCCTTTTTTTATAGTATTAATCCGTTGCGTTTATTATTGCCTTAGTTTTATAATATCAATCAATAAACCATATTTTATAAAATCAATCATGGTCAACCTTGGTCATCCATCATCAACCATGGTGCAACGTCGCATTGTGACAAATATTATCTCAATATGAAAATAAACCATGGTCAACCATGGTCCAATGTTGTTTTGTGATAAAGATTGTCTCGATATGAAAATCTATCATGGTTAAGCATGGTAAAACATCGCATTGTGACAAATATTGTCTCAATATGAAAACTGACGATGGTCAACCATGTTTATTTAAGGGATTATAATATTTATGTTAGTGTATAGATACCTTGGGTTTATATTATTCCCTTGTGTTTATAATCTCTTGGGTTTTTTGTATTAATCCCTTATGTTTATTATTCTTTTGGGTTTATAATATCAATCATGGTTAGCCATGTTTATTTTAGTGTGTATAATACTTATATTAGGGTTTATATATGTTGGATTTATAATGTTAGTCCCTTGGATTTAATATTATTCCCTTCGGTTCATAACCCCTTGGGGGTTTAGTGTTAATTCCTTAGGTTTATTATTCCCTTAAGATTACGAATCTAAGGGTTTAACCATGGTTGAGCATGGTCCAACGTTGCATTACGAGAAAAATGTCTCAATATAAAAATCACCAATGGTCAACCATGTTTATTTAAGGGTTTATAATATTTATCTTAGGGTTTATATACCTTCAGTTTATATTATTCCCTTGGGTTTAATATTATCCCTTTGTGGTTTTAGTATTAATTCCCTACGTTTGTTGTTCCCTTAGCTTTATAATATAAATCATGGTCAACCATCATCAACCATGGTGCAACATCGCATTGTGACAAAGATTGTCTCAATATTAAATTAAACAATGGTCAACAATTGTCCAACATCGCTTTATGACAAAGATAGTCTTAATATGAAAATCAATCATGGTAAACCATGATCTAAAGTCGCATTGTGACAAAGATTGTCTCAATATAAAAATTGACCATTGTCAACCATGTTTATTTTAGGGTTTAAAATATTTCTCTTAGGGATAATATAGATTGAGTTTATAATCTGTTTTCCCTTGGGCTTAATATTATTCCCTTGGGTTCATATTCCCTTCGTGTTTTAATATTAATTCCTCGGGTTTATTATTCCCTTGGTTTATAATATCAATCTCTTGGGTATAATATCAATCCCATGGATTTATTAATCTAAGAGTTCATATTCCTAGGATTTAATATTATTCTCTTCATTCAAGCATGGTTGAGCATGGTCCAATGTCACATTGTGCCAAATATTGTCTCAGTATGAAAATCAACTATGTTTAACCATATTTATTTAAGGGTTTATTATATCTATATTATGTTTATACGCCTTGGATTTATATTATTCCCTTTGGTTTAATGTTATTAGCTTGGGTTTATAACGCCTTGGGTTTTCAGTGTTAATATGTTGTGTTTATTTTTTCCTTGGGTTTTTAGTGTCAATCTGTTGGGTTTATAATAACAATCATGGTCAACCATGGTCCTACGTCACATTGTGACAAATATTCTATCAATATGAACATCAACCATGGTCTAGTGTTGCAATTGTGACAAAGATTGTCGCAATATGAAAATCAATCATGGTCAACCAAGGTAAGCCATATTCCAAGATCACATTGTGGCAAGGATTGTCTTAATATGAAAAATCAACCATGGTCAACCATGTTTATCTTAGTGTTTATTAAATTTTCCCTTTGTTTTAATATGATTAGCTTGATTTTATAATCCCTTTGTGTTTTGATATTAATCCCTTAGGTTTATTCCTATATCAATCATTGTCAACCATGGTCAATCATGGTCCAACGTTGCATTGTGACAAAGATTGCCTCAATATGAAAGTCAACATGGTCAAGCATCGTCCAACGTTACATTGTGACAAAGATTATTTGGATATGAAAATCAATCATGATCGACCATGGTCCAACGTTGCATTGTGACAAGAATTGTCTCAATATGAAAAATTAGCCATGGTTAACCATGTTTATTTTAGTGTTTATAACATTTATCTTAGGGTTTATATAGCTTGGGTTTATAATATTAGTCTCTTGGGTTTACTATTATTCCCTTTGCTTCATTATCCCTTGGGTTATTAGTATTAATCCCTTGGGTTTATAATATCAATGCCTTGGGTTTATTAATTGGAGGGTTCAACCATGGTGGAGCAGCGTCCCACACCGAGTTGTGACAAAGGTTATCTCTATACGAAAAAAAAGGAATATGAACCCTAGGGAATAATATTAAACCCTAGTAATATGGACCCTTAGATTAATAGACCTAAGGGATTGATATTATAAACTCAAGGGAATAATATTGAACCCCAGGAACATTAATGCTAGGGTTTGTAATATTAATAATCTCTTGGGTTTTTAATATTAATCCCAAGGGTTTTTAATGTTAATTTGTTTGGTTGATCATTTTCTTAGGTTTGTAATGTTAATAATCCCTTAGGTTTTTAATATTAATTCCTATGGTTTATTATTATTCCCTTATATTTTTAATATTTACTCCTTGGGTTTATAATTCCTTGACTTTATAAACTTAGAGTTTTTTATATTAATCTTAGATTTGATGTATTAATATATTAATTTAGCATTTAAAATTTATAATATAGCATATATTAAGTTGACACCCATGACATATATAAACCACATTTATTAATGTGGTTGTGCTAGTATATATAATGTTGTCATGTTTTGTGGAGTAGATGGTGTTGAATTAAAAGAATCTAATAGCCTAAATCTCAAACACAGACCCTCTGTTGTAAGTGTTTATAAGCGTGCATTTTAATAGCAACATTTCTTTTATCTAGCATCTTGTGGAGATGGTTGTCGCCTCACATGTTTCTAAGCGAGGGAGAGATGATTATTGAATGGTGGATTAGCTTTGTGAGACACAAAGAAATTAATGAGTCGATTAACATGGGCATGAAGCATGTAAATGTTTATAAGTGTTCATTTTAATACCAACATTTCTTTTATGTAACATCTTGTGGAGATGGTCGTCACCTCACAAGTTTTTAGGTGAGGGAGAGATGATTATTGAATCTTTGATTAGCTTTGCGAGACACAAAGAAATTAAAGAGTCGATTAACGTGGGCATGAAACTAGTTCGACCAGATCGATATTTTGGATGCTAATTATGTCTAAAAACAGAGTACAAGTGCAAGGTGTGATATTTTCTTAAGCAATATGGAGTTGACACATGTCTCATGTAAAATAAAAATAATGTAGAATATATATATAAATATATAATATAGAAGAGAGAGAGAGAGAGAGAGAGAGAGAGAGTGTTGTAGTTAGTCTCTCTCTTTAATTAAAAGTATTATAACACACAAATACTTACATTCTCACCACATTGACTCCTTTCTTAAATATACAATCTAGTCTAAAAAATACATGTGAAATAACATACTTTTAATATTAACTTTAAAAAGAGAAAATAATTAAAAAAAATCTTATATTTTCACTAGATGTGTATGTGTGAGAAGATTATAAATTATTGAATATACGAATTAATAGAATAAATGATTTAAATATCATATTAATTAATTGATTTCAATATTAAGTTTTATAGATATATATAGAGAACACACCATAATAAAATATTTTGATACTAAAAAAATAAAAATATAAATTTGAATTTTTATAAATTTACCAATTCATTTATTCTTAATTATAAAATTATATTAATTTTAAAAATTATAATAATAAGGTAATAATAAATTTACTATCAATTATAAATAAATAATTAATATAAATTTAAATAATAAATATATATTTAAAAATATATTAATAATAAAAATACTTTTCACAATACCATTTATGAAGAAATATTTCGGAGCTCATTAGAAAACATAAAGCCTGACGGCTATTATGGGTTCATTCAAACAAGCTAAAGAATTGAAGACGACACATGTTCTGAAGTAGTGTGTGATATAGGGGATTAGACGTATTACAGCTATGTTCACGTGGAGCTCGGTTACTTTTCTCCTGACGAGCATGGGATCGTCATCCACAACAACACCGATGGAGATTCAGTGGCCAATTTTTTCTATTGATATGTCATGCACGGTCGTTTTGAGACAACGGACGATGAGAAAGGAAAGGGATGTAATGGGCTGAAAGTTAAAAACCGTGGAATTGAATTTAATGGGTTGAAAATAAAAGCAGCTAAATTGAGATTTTCTATAAAATATTGATGTCTAGTAAGAACGGTTCATTATTGCCATTAAAGCATATCTTGTTCATTGGTACATTTTGTCTATACTAAAAGAGTGGCATTGGCATATGAGACCGATGCTATATTTTTCTTACATTATAGTGAGGTTATCCATATATATATTTTTCGTACATTATACTGAAATTATCAATATAATATATAATGTTACAGGCCATTAATTTACAGCTATTAATTTACAGCAGCGGAATATGCTACTTGTTGGATTTAAGCAAGTATAAAATCCAGCGAATAGTATATACTTCCTCGCGTATTAATGGTCTCGTAGTATTATTTATATTAGTTTTTTTATAATAACGATATATTTTTGGTACATTATTATCTGAGTGAATCGAATCAAATAGTTGTTATTGTCATTTTTCTTTAAGATCTTGGAATCTAAATTATTAAATCCTTAAGATTTTGGAATTTGAATTATCTAATTCTTGTAACCGAGATATATTCTAAATATTAAATTGTTTTAATAGTGGTTTTATTACCTTTAAAGAATTTTCTTATCCAACAAACGACCTTAATAAATTCTGATATATCATAAAGATGGTTTGTTGGCACAAGTGGTATATTGTAACCAATCATGAAATTTGTATTTTCTATACATGTATGTGATAGGTCGTCAACTTTTTATTTTGACATCTAATTTTGGACTTAACCGGTCAAAATCTATGGCACTTATCTTAAGTTAAAATCACTAACATCATGAGATTGTAGTAAGTTCTAATTAATTAAATATCACCATAGAATAGATGGAATGAAGGATGGAGACACATGGGGAGATTTGAAAATGGTGAAATTTGATAGGTCAATCTATTATGAAATTCCAACCCTTGATAGAATATCATTCGACAAATAATTTATTTTCTCCCCAACGAGATAAAGTCCTCACTTCCAGTATCTTGAATTGCCAATTTCATAATATCACACGGAAAGTCTTTGAGAATGGTGAGATTGGACCTTTGTGATAAAAGTGCAATTATAGCGTGCAGGTCATTTAATGAATTTATGTGGTCTTAACCAAGATATTAGCAGAGAATTTACCCCAAAGTAAAGTATTGTTGCAGTGCATTAAATTTTGTTAAATCCTAAATGGGTACAAGGCCAATAAGTGAGCAAAGGAAGGGTGTTGTTGGTGGTTGTCTGTATTTTTTATATATATAAATTACTTAGATAAGTGTTTGCGGAGAGGAAGTGTAAAGAGTGTCGGAAGAATGAGGCACTATCCATGCCGGTAGACTAGGAATATTGAAGAAGAGGAGAATTTGTACGAAGAGTAAATATTGTGGTTGGTCAATTCCATCCATGTCAGGCGAGTAGGAATATTCATTGATTCAATGTTCCTTTATCTCAGCTCTGTTAGGCCACATATTTCATTCCCATATTTTTTGTTTTGTTGGTTGAGAGGGCATTGATATATACAAGTATCATATACATTAGGGCACATTTCTTAAGTGAAACATCTTCTCTTCTCCATGATAAGAGAGGCCAAAATAGGAGAAGAGGATCAGCAAGTCACTGGCCTACCTTTCTAGGAGGGGTTCACGTGTGACATTGATTAGGAATTCTCATAGATGGGTTCCTGTTGTATTACGAGTGGTGAAATATTTTATGGCACTAATTATTGAAAGAGTTGTGGAGTTTATGGATTTTTTAGTTGTCAAATATGATAACAATAAGGAGTCAAGGCAATGGGGATGTAGTCTCCTTTTTATCGATTTAACTTGGGTTTTCCCCTACAGTGTTTCAGGCCCTATTCTAGATTGAGAGGGTTTAACGTGTTTTTTCTCCTTTCATCCAGACTTACTACTTTCTTATTTTGACATTCCTATGTTTCTCCTTTCAATATGTTTTAGGGAGGTGGTTTTGGTGGGTTAATTGTGGTAGTCTTGTGCATTCTTTTTCTAATCTCCTATCTCATTGTAGTTTATGGCCAATGAGAGATAGTGATTATTATCTTTGAATGCTCTTTGGATGTTTGTCCCCAAGGGCATCCAACTATGCTCCATTTTATTCACACCATATGAACATTGAAGTCTTTTAATCATCAATTGGATGGTGATAGGGCTCCTGATACTTCGGTTAGTTGTGGTACTAGTAGCTAGTAAGGTTTTGGATTTTCTTCGGATAGGATTATTTTCTAGTGTGGCATATTTGTTGATTGGGTTATCGGTTTTGACCACTATCTTCCTTGGTATGTCCAATGTTTAGAGGCTCTTGTGGTTAGCTTATGAGCGTTTTTCTTGGCATCATTTAGAGCACAGTGGACTCTGATTATAGGAGCTGGTAGGAATTTTCTTAGTTCATGCTAGGATCATTCTTCGGAGGGCACACCCATAACACCTCACCACCTCATCAGTAGTTATTGAAGTGGGTGATGTTGGTGCACATTTTTGAATGTGTCTTTCTATAGTTATGGGTGTAATGACAATTATTGTGATGCGACCTTAATGAGTTTTTAATTAGGGTCATATCACATTCTCGTGGAGATCTCCATTCATTTATGCACCTTCATTCTATTTTTATATTGTTGAGACTAGCTTGAATGTATGTTCCTTTAAATCTATATCCAGTACATTATCTATCTGAGAAAGGGATGTGCATGATTTCCATGTATCGAGTTGGTTTCTATTTTTCCCAAGGAAAAAAGCGTAATTTAATTAGTTAAAACAAAATTACATGTTACATTTTACAGAGAACCAAGCATCACCAAGTCAAAGGACTGATGATAAGCAAAGATATGCGAAAAAACTAATGTACATTAAGGGGAAAGCTAGGCTTTCTTCCCCTTCTTTTTTTCCACCCTATGTCATTCTCCTTGAGATGGCATATCAAAGACAAGTGCGAGTTGAAAACTAGGTTCAGCCCTAGCATTGTCCTTATCTATGTCTGAGATGTCTGTAGAGTGCATGTGTTTATACCCACTAGTATCCATATCTTTTGGGTTGATTTCTCTTTTTTCCTATTTTTCCTGCATTCCATTGTGGTCCTTGGGGAGTTCCCCTTGAATTGTTGGTACCTGTGATGTCTGATTGTTCCCAGGTTTTACAGTTTCCTCCACAACTTGCTCTTCCTCCGCATCCTAATCTAGTGGAGGGAAATTCCATCCCTTGGGTTGTTTCCCACTCCTCTTCTTTATGTTAGTGTCTTTCTTTCCCTCTGGGAACATATTTTGTAGATGCCCTGTTTGTTTGCAGATTCAACGTCTGAAGGTTGTGTTATCATAGTCTAGTGTCTCAGTCTAGTTCATCTTCTTATGGATCAGTTGTATGTGATGCGATGGTCCTTTGCTGAGATCTACTTCTACACATATCTACGCATGTGTGAAGATCCTTTCTTCTAGTCTTTAGGTATCCATCTTAATATATTTCCCAATGATGTTCCCAATTCCTGTGAGTACTCACTCCTCCCAGAAAGGGAGTGGGAGATTGTGCAAGTGGATCCACACTGGTATTCTAGACACCACCATAGTATTTGCATCGAAAGCAGGGAACCATGGTGTGATGGAGAGGCTCGTCGAACCCCAGAACCATGGATCTGCTTGAATAATGTGGTCCCTGTCCTCCGTTGACAGGAGTTTTACAATAAAAAAACCCCTTTGAACAGAGGTGAATTTTAGAGTCTAGTGACCAATTAGTCAATATCCAGTGAAATAACTCCATAGGTTTTGGCCAAAAACAAATAAAATGATAGATAATTGCTTAAGATTCAAAGTAACATAGTGTTGATCTGTTTCTGGAATTTTGATGGTAAGTTCTAGAATAGAGTTCAAAATTTTCACAATGTAAGGACTAGGGGATGTACCAACCTGTTTTTTTTGTTCTGCAATTGTTATGTTCACTTATAGGATGTTCTTGAAAGAGGGTCCTATGATTGGTTGCTTTTTTTTGGCTTTTGTGCTTTTTGAAGAACTTCCCCCAAATCCATTGCCAACCTTTAAGTTTTTGATGGAAGATCCCACACCCCCCCTTAATCTCAGATTGAGTATTATGGAGGATGCATCATGAATATGGTGTTCTTGGAGAGAGAAAATATCCTGTAATACTCTGCCTTCCAAATTTATGTTCTGTATATGAACAGGGTAACCTGTATGATGCATAATGTTAACTTTTAGCTGCTGCACTTTATCGTCAGGATTTACCCATATTAACAAATAATGCCCTTCCAGAAGTTTGATAAAGATTTGGATGAGTGATCGATGGCAGTTAAATTATTCCATAAGTCCCCCAAAATATCGACATTGTCATTTCAATAAGGGGTCTGATAGACACTGGGGGCTGAAGTGAATGTGTGGAGGTTGGGCAAGGTACCAAGACTAGTGCAGCTAGGCCATAAATCCTTGCACAAGCTGACAGAAACATTGGGGATCCAATGAAGCCACACAAAATATTGGGGCTGAGGTTCGAACACTGAACAAACCAAGGTAGCTGAGTCCATAAAACCACATTCGCCCGAACTCCCTCTGTCCAGAAATGGTCCTTATAGGAAGCACATAGAATGGCTAGTTTTTGGAAGCAAAATCCACGCAGCAACCACCACCTGAAGCCTAGGTCTGACATTGCCAATATCTCGGGGACGATGCACAGGCTGTCATGGTTCAAGCTCCCACATAAGGAATGGTGCACACATCCCTTGAACTGATCACCCCAGATCCCCTCGTTACCCCTGCAAAACTCCCTATGAACAAAACCAGTCGGCCACTCCCAAAAAATATCCCATCATCTGAAACCCTGGTTTCTATTCTTTTGAACTCTATTTTCTAAGGATGTCTCGAGATTAGAGATCTTAGATTATAGGAAAATTCTCTATTTGATACTTCCAACTTCATTACGACTAGACATCATTGAGGTTTTCCCATTGCACATAAGATGATCTTGTAGCCATCTTACATCACTAGAAGCCTAACCATCATTCTGTTCTTTTCGGGAGAGTCATCATTTCCTCTGCGCCCCCCCCCCCCCCCCCCAAGTGGGTGTCCTTTCACCTCACTAGTGTTTTTTTGGTTTTTTCTGTGGTTTCCATTGCTCTGTAGTGGTTTGGCATCCTCATGGGGGGGCTTTATTTTCCGAAGTTAATTTTTCACATCCCTTGGTTATGGCTGACATTTCTATTCAAGTATTAATGTCTAATATTTATTTAGATCTACAAGAGATTATTGAAGTCATAGTTGTCATGAAGAATGAAGTGATCACTCAGGTCTATCTACAATCTATTGCGATTGTGTCTCTACATGAAGGAGGGAATTATCCTAATGTGATTTAGTGGGGAATCATTAGAGGCTACCGAGGAAGGCCTTCCTAGGTAAAATGGCTAGAGGCAAGAAAAAAAGTTGATTAAAGAAATCAAAAACATTCAAAGCCTTATTGTAGGTGTGGTCATCTTTTGGGATAGAGTAGAAGACTCGAAACCAAGGGCTTTGGTTGGGCCTTCAGGGTTCTCCTAGATGACAAGAGTCCAAATGAAGTGTTGGCTTGAAAAGAGTTGGTCCCCCATTCTACACTATAGACCAAAGGTAAGCATACTAATGAATGGTTAGTTATGTTTTCTCTTCTTCAAAATGGAAGACATTAAGAAGATCATCTCCATCCCCTGGATTTACATTTGCGACTTCCTCTCTCTTTAGCGAAGGAAGGAAGGCTTTGATCCCTTAAGGAAGCTACTAAGAGAAAAATTAATTTAGTGAAACTCTCAAGGCTTCTACTAGATATTTGGTCAAAACAAGCTATCATGGAGATAGCTAATAAGAAAGGAAAGCTTTTTTACCTAGAAGATGGAAGCTTGTGGCACCTTGACAAAAGGATCTCTTGGGTTCCTATTGAAATTGACTTCAAAGGTGGTTTGTTAACTAAATTGGACATATTTTAGGGGCCAATTTCATTCCTTTAGTATACCAATTATTGTGGTGTCACCTTCCGATGTCTATGTTGTCATGTGGTAGGCCACTTGATGGTGGAATGCCTTATGAGGTTAGGGGGGGGGGGGTGGGGGGGTGCATAAGATGGTGGGATGGAATGTGGCCTATGAGGAGAAACACATGAGAAAAGCCAAGCCAGAAGTGAGGCGACTTGGGACCCCACATGCAATCTTAGTAGGAGGTACTCACGACATTGATCCTTTTTATTATTATGATGTTCATTCAGATATTGTTTCAATTGCATCTTATTTTCCAACATCCTCAGATCTTTTCCCCAAGAATTTAAGTTCCTAAAATAAGATTTCTTCATCGAAATACAAGGGAGTACCTATGGGGATTTCCATCATGGTTACACATTCTTATTCTTCGATTATGAGTGAGCCTGTGTTAGTCCCTAAACTGAACTATTCTGCTAACTATTTTTTAGTATAGAGAAAAAGAAGTTACAACTTCTCCTTTCTCTAGGGTCATCCAGTCTAAGCATCCAATATTTGGGACTTTTCAAGGGAAGTGTTCCTCACCATTCTCTACATATGTGAAATTAAGAATCTTGTCCCATAATAAGTCTGTGGGCTTCGATCCCTTTACCATTAATTTTTTTTTTTTCATGAGATCGATGTCATTGTAAGTCGTAAGTCGAGGAAAAATATTACAATCACGAAGAAGAAAGGTGTTAAGTATAATAAAGTTTCCACTAGTTTCAGGGTCTCCTCTGATCCACATTCTTCTTTTTTAAATGAAATGGAGGAGGCCAATCCTTCTCCTATCAACCCTTTCTCTCCTTCTGGTGACAATGCCTCTCTCAACATTTATGTTTCGCAAGTCCATAGAGGGAATTCACCCACTATTGTTCCGCCCAATTGATTTTTATGTCCACATATGTCAGGGGCCTGAGATCAACCCATAAAATAATATCCATTCTCAACAGTATCCATATAAAGAAGCTTACAATTTTACTTTTTCAAGATATAATCGTTGACAAGGTGAAACCGAGGGACCTTTTATCCAACAATTGTCCTGCATGAGAGGTCTACACTATGTATTCAATAGGTCATTCAGGATGCATGGTGGCCTTCAAATCCTTTGAAGGGATAGTATTAATGGGTTGTGTCGATATTTTTAGTCATTTTTTAGTCATTCTTAAGATTTATTCTCCATATTCCAATGAAAAATATTTTTGGGATTGCCTTGACTCTAGTGGTCTAATTGATTTACATTCTCTTATCCTCGCAAGAGAAATGAACATGACGATGGATGTTGGAGACGTATGTGGCCATAAGGTTAAATAGGAAATGTTGGAAGGTTATTTCAAGAACATCCTTCCACTTAAATTTCTCAGGGATGTCATCCAAAGCCCACTAAGACCGATATGGAGGAATGAGAGGTCTAATAAGGAGGGAATATCAAAGATATTGGATTTCTTCTTTTTCCAATTAAAATAACAAAAATATTGAGAAATCTTAAGTCATGGATATACTTCACCGACATCTTTGACCATGATCCTATAATAATTTAATGGTCTAAGTAAAATCCATTGCAATCTTTCCCTTTCAATTCTAATTACATTTTCATATAGGAGGAGTTTGTCAAACTGGTCCAAGTCTCATGGCTCAAACCGCTTGATATACCTATGTTTCTTAAAATGCGTTTTGTCTGACACAAATTAAAATTGTTAAAGGAAGAGGTTAAAAAGTGAGAAATAAGGAGAAAATAGGATTTTCTTAGAGAATTCATAGTTAGAGAATTGATATCCATCGACTGAGAGGTCAGTAATGTGAATCAATCTACATACTTCGCATACTTCATTGAATCCATATAGAAGTTAGTCTTGGCCTTATAATAAAGGAAGGGAAATATTTTTAAAATGAAAGACATGGAGTGGAGAGTGAAGAACAAGGCCATTTGGGTGGCCAAAGGGTAAAATAACACACACTTCTTTCATATTTTTTCATCAAAAAGGAAGAGGTAAAATACTATATGGAATACAAAGGACAAAGATGACAAGTTACTTTCTAAATAAAAGGATATACAATAAGAGGTAGGCAATTTCTTTAATATTCAGTTTAGGGAAAAGGAGGGATTTAACATTTCCTATTGGTTGGATCTTCTTAACCTTTTACCTAATATGGTTAGCATAGAGGAAAATCAACATTTGTATAGGTTGATAACTTTGGAGGAGATGAATCGGGTATTGAAATCCTCGGAAACGAATAAAAGGCTAGACCACATGACTGCTGAGTCAAGAATTTTATCCATTTCAAATATATTATGGGGTTGGACCTACTGGATATGGTTAAAGAATCCAAATGACAGGGCACTATTTAGGGCTCAATTAATGCCACATTTGTAACTGTCGTCCCCAAAATCATATTCCTTCCACCTTCTCAGACTTCAAGCCTATATAATTATGCAATTATGTATATAAGATGGTTTCAAAATTTATTTATAACATGATTAAGAAGATGTTGTCTATACATATCATGTCAAAAAAAGTTAGACTTTTATAAAATAAATAGATTGAAGACATAGTGACCATCACCTAAGAGTGCATACACTCAAAAAAAACTTGTTGGATGGAGGCAATGCCTTATGAGGATCGATTTTATTAAATCATATCATAGCATGGATTAGGACTTCCTAAGGCTAATTTTACATAATGTTGGGTTTGGACATAGGTAAATAGAACGGATCATGGCTTGTATTTCCTCTCTGAATTCGGTTTTTATTATCAATGGGCTTCTAACTAAATTTTTCAGGGTTAGAAGAGGCCTTCGAAAATGATGTGCACTTTCACCATGTCTATTTATTCTAGACATAGATGCCTTAATTAGAGGGATTATAGAATCTAGGTCTATAGTTATTAGAGCAAGTTGCAAGATGAAAGGATACTCCAAAATTTTACATCTCATGTTTGTTGCTGACATGTTTTTTAATAGGGGAGGACAATATTAATCAATGGAGGGCATTGCATGCAATTTCATAACATTTATGGAACTTTAGGGCCTTATTATGGACCAATAAAAATTGTAATTGATAAAAAATAGGATGTAAGACGAGGTGGTGATGGGGATAGCCAACATTTTTTAGGTGACAATGAGCTTGTTGTATGAAGGATTTAGATATCTGAGGTTCTTTTTGAATCCAAAGAATAACGATAACTAGGATTGGGAATGGCTAATAAGGAAATTTGAGAAAACGATGACGCTATGGGAACATAAATTGTTGACATTATTAGGTAGGTTGGTCATGATAAAATTAGTTTTACATGGAATATCAATCTACTCAATGTATATTTTTTAATTCCTAAAAGAAATTATCGAAATAATAGATGTGATTATCTCTAAGTTTCTTTGGGTAAGTGTAGGTAAGACTAAGAAAATACATTTGGTAACTCTCAAAGTGATATCCTAGAGAGAGGTAGATGGGGATGGGGAGTAAGGGATACTAAATTTTTTAACCTAGCATTGCTTGTTAAAAAATTATGGAGAGATTTCAAAGGTGAAGGTTTATGTCACAAGTTATTAAAAGAAAAGTACCTTAAAAACCATTAGATCGAGTATTGGATTAAAGAAGGAGAGCGCAAAAAGAAGGACACTTCATATATTTGTAGAAGAGTGATGAAGTAAAAATGTTTTCTTGTGGGGATCTTGAGATGGGAGGTTAACAAGGGGAACATGATAGAAATTGTGCTTGATGCTATTAAAGGCATCAATGGTGTTCATACACTTTCATTTCCCATCACCATCTTACATCATCTAAAGGGAATTTAATTTCTCAATAAACTCTCTAATAGTAAGAATTACCTTGTTATTTCTCCAATATGGCTAAACACAAGAGATTTCAAGCTCCCTGGGGCCCTTGTAGTGGAATGGGAAATGCACAGATTCAGGCTTAGCCATCCAAAAATTGCAATGACAAAGAAGGAAAATGAATCATCTTGGAGTGGTCATGAGGTCATAGGTCAAAGATATACACATCCACATTATTTAGGGGCATATTGTTGTTGAATTGTTTTTGATGGCTATTGAAGTCTTGGAGGTGGGCGGTTGACTAAAATTAAAGTGCTTCATGTGGTTGATGTTCCACAACCAAATCATTGCATGGGATAACATTATTAGAAGGGGATTTCAAGGCCCATACTTGGTCTTGTAATTTTGATATATCATGTGGCATTTCTTCCTCTTCTTCACGAGTCATGCCAGAGCTTTCAGGTTTCTTACTAGGTGTTTCCATTTTTTTCTTTGGGGCATTAATTAATGCTAATAATTCTTCACTCTTCCCTTTGAATTCCTTCAAACTAATTTTTCCAACCAATCTTATGAAAAATAAAAAACAAATTGCACACCTTTTTTTCACTTTGTAAGAGTTCGATATTGAATCCGTTGTATCTTTGTATCACGGATCTTGAATATTTTAAAATCCTGTCCTCTGGTAGCCCTTTAAGTCCTCTTTCTAACCCCGCAAGTCTGATCAAGATTGGATTCTCCAAGGAAGAGTTATGTCAAATATCCCACAGTGACCTAATTATAGACTAGCTCAAAAGAGTGAACTTGTATGACAAGCCGCGTCTCATTATTTCAACCTTAGGTTCTGAAAATGATACTCAAAATAACTAAAATTTGTCCTCTTTCTGTAACATCTGACGAAAATTCAATCTGATATTCAGAGCAAAAGTTATGATGATTTTCCCAAGGTGGCCTGTTTGAAACGTAATTCGGGGGTTTGCAATAACCCTAACTTCCTTAGATCATATCTCTGATAACATAGCGAGACAAGCTCTGAAATTCAGACCTGAGGTTCAACACGATCTTTTCTCAAATTTCTTTTTTTTTTCGCTTCTAAAACATCACAGAAAAAATGTTGTAGCGAAAATGCCACAATGTCGTGTTTGGAGTAGCGAAACCCTAGAATCCAAAGCTCTGATACCAAATGTTAGGAAACCAACTCACGAGATTATAGAAAAGACATATCAACGTCTTAGAAATAAGCCTCTTCGAGGGGGCAACCTCCTTTATAATACACAAATGAACAATTCTTAGATCATTCAAATGACAAAACCTCCTTTCTATATATAAGAGTCTAAGCGGTCACAATATAACCAAGCCGACCTAACAATAATAATATAATGGCACAAAAAAAAATAATAGAGAAATTCTATGGGGCACAGTAATAACAATATGGGGAAAATAGGGGCACAACAATATTAATAAGGGATACAACTACAATAGTAATGGGGGAATCACTAGTATTATATGGACCTAACAATCTTAGGGTTTACATACCTTAGGTTTATAATGTTAATCCCTTAGGTTTAATATTATTCCATTAGGTTTATAATCCCTTCAGTTTTTAGTATTAAGTCCCTGGGTTTATAATATCAATCCCTTGGGTTTATAATCATGGTCAACCATGCTCAATAATGGTCCAACATAACATTGTGACAAATATTTTCTCAATATGAAAATCAACCATGTTCAACCATCGTCAACCATGGTCAATGATGGTCCAACATCACATTGTGACAAAAATTGTCTCAATATGAAAAACGACCATGGTCAACCATGGTCCAACGTCACTTTATGACAACAATTGCCTTAATATGAAAATGAACAAAGGTCAACCATGGTCAATCATGGTCAACCGTGGACAACCATGGTCCAATGTCACATTGTGAAAAAATTGTCTCAATATAAAATTCAACCATGGTCAATCATGTTAAATCATGGTCAACCATGTTCAACCATGGTCCAACATCGCATTGTGACAAACATTGTCTCAATATGAATGTCAACCATGATTAACCATATTTATTTTAGGGTTTATAATATTTATCATACAGTTTATATACTTTGGGTTTACAATATTAGTCCATTGGGTTTAATATTATTCCCTTGGGTTTATTAGTGCCTTGGGTTTTTTAGTATTAATGTCGTAGGTTCATTAATGGTTTGGCTTTATAATATCAATCCCTTGGGTTTATTAATCTAAGGGTTCATATTCCTAGGGTATAATATGATAGATAGGGTTTATAATATTAATGTTAGGATTTAATATAAATCTCTTAGTTTTATAATATAAATTCCTCGGGTTTATTAATCCCTTGAGCTTATAATTAATTAATTCCTAAATTTATAACATTAATCATGTGTTGATATTGTTTCCTTAAGATTTTTATATTGCAATGGGTTTAAATATTAATATTTTTTTTTTACATAATATCAATATTAATTATTATAAGAAATTATTATCTTTCTATTGTAAATTTGTAATATAATGTAATAATATTTTTTAATATAAATATATTTATATTATTTTATATGTTATTATACCAATATTAATTTAATATGAACCGATTATTTCATTGGATTTTATTATACAATAATATAATTGTGTATATCATTCATATACACTTATGAATATCTATCAACCAGATTGTGTTACAAATAAAAGTCAGAGAAATAAGACCTCCAACTAAAATTTAAAACAAATTAAAATCTAAAAAAAATGAATTTTCCTCGTGTGATGCATCACTCTGCCAATGCATGGTAACGGTTACAAAGGTTTGGTAG
Source organism: Pinus taeda (assembly GCA_000404065.3). Lineage (NCBI taxonomy): Eukaryota > Viridiplantae > Streptophyta > Pinopsida > Pinales > Pinaceae > Pinus > Pinus taeda. Next base: position 47,553 of record APFE030504363.1, read on the forward strand.
CGGTTACAAAGGTTTGGTAAGATTTTGGGATGAGGATAACTCGAAACCTCGGTATGGACTAGCTCTCTCAAATGTTTTCTTCTAGCTCAGAAAGTTAGCTGACACCGGGATTTTGTTATGTCGAAGAGGCATTTTCATTTCGTTGCAGTGAACTCTTATTTTCGATTTAAGCAAGCTGTTTAAATCTTTAAACTTTAAGATCTTTGTCATTATGGAGAACGTGTGACTAACGATTCTCTCACATTAAATCAACGCCAACTTTAGCCTCAAAATCCTCCAGCATTTTCATTCAAGCGTAACGTCGAATTTTGTTTCCATATTTTCTACTCCTATCAAATATGCAGTGCTTTGTTAGCCCTGGTGATTGATCACCAGGTACATGGATGATGGAAAGGGTCGCCACAGAATCGAGTGGTATCGTTCAATCGACAGGTGCAACCAATGGTGTTTACGAGTGATTAAAGTGTCGCCATCAGATCAAGGCAGTAGGGTCTCGACTACGGGGTGGGGTTTGTCAGCATTATGTCCTGGCAACAGAGTTTAGCCATCATTACAAGTAATACTGAATCGGGAGTACGCACTGTTTATAACTTGATGGGTTTCGACGGGAATAGTTGAACCATCATGTTTACATATTATGTTACATTTTGATCTCATTTTTAGATTATTGTTACAACTTCATTGATTATTAGTACTTCTAGGCAGAATTAGCGATAATGTTGATTAATGTAATTTATAATTTATAATGCTTAATTAATTTTTTTTTAATATTATTAAAAACTATTTTCTAAATATTTTGGTAGACAATAATTTAAATATCTTATTATAATCTTTACTCAATATAATGTTATGTGGATAACTATCAAATATACATAATGTTATGTGGATAACTATCATATATATGTATATGTAATGATTTTTTATTTGTAAATTTTATAGGAAAACCATCTAAAAATAAAAAAATGTCAATGGAATAGTTGTTATCCTCCTTCCCCGCACCTAGGTTCAAGTAGTAAGTTGACATGTTGACCATTTGGAATAGACTAACTTTGTTTTTCTCTTAAGTGAGTCTATTATGTTAGCATACTTTCTAACATGAGTAATAGAGAATAATCTCCCCTCTTAGTTTTATCTTATGTCTATTATGTTAGCATAATTACACCAAAGGCGTTCCTATGATGGGTTTGGCTAGACAGATTTGACCAATAAGATTTGTATATTTTCGTCCTCCTCCCTCCAAATAAAAATTGACCTGTGGTACTACAACCATCATGGAATTAGCTAATCAGTGTGTTTGTCCTTTAAAGTTTCTAAAATCCCATCCCAAAATGAAAAAAGAAAGTTATTAATCTGTTAAATTTTTGAAAATATTTGATTTTTCATTGGTTTTAAATTAATTATCATAAAATTAGGTTTATTGGGTTTTGAAAAATAAATATATAAAAAATATATATAATAAAAATTATTTTTAAATTTAAATGTTTTAAAATCAAATTTATAATAAAAAAATTAATTATTATTATACAAAATTTTATTATTGTATTATTAATAATATAAGTATTTTTGACACATGACACTGCAACCATCACCGAATTGCTAGGAAGTACTTAGTATTTTATAAATCTCATTGTAAATGAAAAAATAACGATTTTAATTTCTTAAATCTTGAGATATTTTGATTTTTCATTGTTTTTTAAGTTAATTTATTATAAAATTATTTTTTTTTAGTTTTAAAAAAAAATATCTATAAAAATATTAGAACAATAATTTTATTTTTTTATATTTAATATTTTAAAGTCACATATATATATATATATATATATATATATATATAATACACAAAATTTTAATATATATTATTAATATATAAGTATTTTTTATTTTTTTAATTATGATAATATTATATTATGATATCATAAAAGCGGGGACAAAAAGATTTAACAACAATGAAGAACGATGCAAAGATGTGATGGAACTTGAGCTGAAGTATAAGGAAATATTTAAGTCTTGTAGATTAATCATGGAGTAAGGTCACTTTTGTGCACCATATTTTAATCAATATGATGGATTGGATTTGTCTTTAATCTATAAAGCTTTGACCAAAATCAATGCCATTGGTGTTTCTTTTACCCCAAAATGGAAAATTATGGGGACTTGGACAATGATTTGAAGCATTTAGAGAGTGATAGTTTCATTTGCAAGCCTAGGTCTAAGGTTGCAGATGACGTGCTGGAAATTTCACAACCACGGCCTAGAAATTGGTTGGTGAATTCAAGATTGTCTACTTTAGAAAATAACTCCTATTCCAAAATTTTTTTATGTAATTGCAACCACCACAGGTGAGATGTGCTACCCATTTCACTTACATTTATTTTTTTCTTCTAAAAGGACTTTTATATTATAATGGTTCCCATATTTACAAAACTTAGAACCTAGAAGTTCAAAACTAGCACAAAAATGAACTTAACAAGAAAATGATAAACATAATTAGATTATTTTTCCAGGAAGAGTTTCTCTCTTTCCACCTCGAGAAGACCGTCAGTCAACTCTAGTTCCACCTCGTCTGTTGCCATTTCCATTCCTCTTGTTTTGACACAAGATTGTACCAAATGGCAATGACTTCTTTTTGAGTACGTAAAATGCCTTCTTCAATCCTAATAGCAGCCTAGTTATCTTTAGCTAGAGTGTAAGGAGATATTTAATTCTTGTAGGTTAATCATGGCATAATGTCTCTTTTATGTTGCGTTCTTTTAATCAATCTAATGGATTGGATGTGTCTATAATCTATCAAATATTTGGCCAAAATAAATTCGATTGGTATTGATTTTACCCGAAAATGGAAAATTATGGGGACTTGGACAGTGTTTGAAGCATTCAAGGATTGATAGTTTTATTCACCAGAAAAATCTTGAGATCACAAACGGTGTGCTTGGGATTTCACAAGCATGACCTAGAAATTGTTTGGTGAATTTAGGTTTTTCTACTTTAGAAGATAACTCCTATTCCAAAAAAAAATTATGTAATTGCAGTCACCACAAGTGAGATGTTCTCCCAATTTCACTTAAATTTATTTTTTTTCTTCTAAAAGGAATTTTATATTATCATGGTTCTAATATTTACAGAACTTAGAACCTAAAAGTTCACAACTAGCAAAGAAATGAACTTAATGAGAAAATGATTAACGAAATTAGATTGTTTTTCCTAGAAGAGTGTCATTATACTCCAATTCTACCTCCTTTGCTTCCATTCCCATTACTCTTTCTATGACACTTGACTGTACTGAAGGAACTGATAATGATGTCTTTTTGAATATAGAAAATGCCTTCTTCAATCTTAATAGCAGCCTAATTCTGCACATCAGTCATTAAAATATAACAGGTGGAGTCCTCTTTAGATATTTGTATGCCCCTTCCTAACATCTCTGAGAGGATTTAGATATCTGTCATCTACATATTATTATCGATAAAAAAATTGGTTTCACACATAGAAATGATTAACAATGATTGCATTAGAGTGAGTGGCAAGATAATCTTTGTAAATATTTTATTCTTTTGGTGTACCTTTTCACCTTCAGGGGTAATTTCTAGTTTATAACTTGAGTAAAGAAAGAAGAAAGAAGATGCATACATACAAAAATTTATTTTCTATTTCATATTAATCACATAATTACAAAGCATTTATAATTATTATTATATCTAACAATTTTGAAAACTAACAGATTGGTTGTTGAGAGAATATCTCAAAAACCCAATAGCTCAACAAACCAATTCTAACTATTTTCTAAAGTAAGCATTATTTCCTAGTTCCCCCCTTAATGCCTACATTATTACATAAGTCACAAGTGACATGTAAATCACATCAGTCTAATATGATCTTCATCAGCAATTACGTTCACTCTGGGATCTTGCAGGCACTGCTCTTTTTCACCACCACACGATCTCCCACTTGATCTCCATTTGAAGCATATCTGCCTTTGACCATCGTTGAGAAGCTTTGTAGAATTGACATTTATTAAATACCCTGAACAATACTATGGACATGTTAACATCCTGGTACTATGCCCTGAGATACACACTTCCATTTATATAGGTAACTTGACTAGGTACATAGCTTATCCAACAGTCAAATTATGAAACTAACCTTTCTTCACAAACACATACACACATTAATAAATACTATAATTGTTAGTTTTTTAGAAAAGCATGAGAGGCTCTGTATTAAATTCATTATCATCGTCATAATCTGAGAAGTCTTGAAGGTTGGTCTCTTTTAAGTATTAAATAGTAGCTATGTTGGATGATTCCTTTAATTTTCCATTTAAAATATATTTGGTATGAGTTTTACAATTGAAGGTTGTATGTCCATGTTTTCAAAAGTAAAAACATTCATGTGAGTTCTTTTTTTATTGACTCTGTCAATAGAAAATAGTCCCATCTCATCATATGTGTTTCCCTCCGTCTTACATTATTTCATGCTCTTCTCTTCAGCTAAGAGTGTTGCAATCATTCCATCTAATGATCGAGAGGAAAAATGACTTCATGTAAAAATGGAATTATCGTAGTTTGATGATAAGCTATTTAACAAAATAGCCTTAGCGTCTTCTTATTGGATTTTTACCTCAATATCCTCCAACTTCCTTATAAATGGTTTTAGATCATTTATATGTGTAGACAATGATACCCCGTATGCATTTTGAGTTTGAATAAGTGTTCAAAGAGAATTTTGCATTCATTGCTGTTTCCCCAAATATCTTTTTAAATGTTCCCATATTTGTGAAGAGGACTTTCGTAAGTCTATAAGGTGAATTCGTGAATCTAACAAAGATAATCCTATAATAGACTTAGCTCTTTCTTCCCTTCTCTTTCATTCAACTAATTGTTTTGGATCTTAGGGTGCTCGTTCAAGTCCTTTTACTAAGCTCCATAGGTTTTTATGCATCGACTTGATTTAAACATTCACCTTCCAGGTATAGGAGTTTCACCGATTGAATTTCTCAATAACTATTTGTTCCATATTTATACGAAACAACTACTTTATAATTGTTATTACCTTGGATCTACTGCTCACAACCCCTGTGTTGGATCCTGTAGCTAGGTCCTCTTCTCAACAATCGTAATCTGACAGTAGGAACTTCTCTTGTTCCACCCAATTCTCAACTTCTTGTGGTGTTGGAATATGCTAACTAATACTTGGAATACACTTTAAATTGATCTTTCACGTCTCTTATATGTGCCTCACCCTGAACTTCAGATTGATAGGGGTAATCAAGAGTTGTCCAAGAAACCCCGACCGAAACAGATTATCAGGTAAAGGGTGGACCTGCACTTCTGGGTTGCACCTTCTCACAATGAACATTGTTTCTACTGCAAACAATTTAGATAATACAAAAGAATATTGTTGTTGATTGCAGACAAATGGGTTTTGCAAAGCAAGCTCATCACAAAGTAGGTCAGTTATTAATCAAGAGGCATTTAGGGGGTGGAAAAGAATATCCTTTATCTCTTGGGAATTCTCATTCCAATGTTGATACCCCTATTCATGTATAGAAAAGGAGCGGATCAAGCTTTCAACCTCGAACAAAAAGTGACAGAAAATACTTTAGTCGTCACATCATTAATGGAAGGAAATCACTATCATTTCCAAGTGCAAAAGAGATGTTTACTTACAAATATTCCCAAATTATGGTTATGATTTCCCGAACCACTAGAGTGACGCAGAAAATTTCCATGGAGTGGCTGTGATAATGCACCAATCATGAGTATTGACAATCTTGAATAAAATAAACAAAGGATTAAAAATGAACCATCGTTAGTGATTCTTCGAGAAACAAAATCTTTGTTTTCCCTATCTGATGAGATGCAACAACAAAAAATTCAATTCCTCTGTGATTTTTGTGGGCTCTCCATAAAGGAGTTAACCTAGAGCTACAAGCTCTGATACGAAGAAAGAAGAAAGAAGATACTGTTTTTTCTATTCCATCTTAATCACATAATTACAAAGAATATATAATTCTTATTATATCTAACAATTTGTAAACTAAGATATTAGTTGTTAAGATAATATCTGAACAATCCAATTCTAACTATTTTCTAAAATAAGTGTTATTTCCAGGTAGTAATAGACATTAATCTTCCACCCTTAATTTTATCCTTACAACCTTATACGGTTGTTATCCACTTTATAAGGATAGATTCTGAGTGGAAATCCTAATTAAAAGAAATTTCCATGACATTAATAATAATCATGATAAAAATGAAAGGTGTAGAACGTCAACAAGGTTCATTTACAGATGATCAAGTTTGGGATGCAAAGGAGTTGGTCAACATATGGATGCTTATAAGAAATGCGCAGGAAATACATAAAGTTTTTTTCTAAAATGCATGACAGGTTTGAAACTAAAGATAAAGAAGTCATTTCCAATTTTAGCTATGGAAGACATGACCACAGGAAATCTTGTCATTCTCCCACCAAACCTAACATCCATTATGTCTAACTTGTTAAAATTCCATAAAGGAATCTATATTCTATTAATCAAATATGAGATTACATATATACCGGAATTGTTGTCTCAAGATAGGGAAAGTATCTTAGACACACAATCTATTGGCTGAGAAAATATCTCAACCACACACCAAACTAGGGAAACCACTCCTATAGCATAGGAACAAACTCTTTACAATAGAAAGTCACAAGTGAGACAAGTAGGAATTAGTATTCCAATACACCCCCTTAATGAGTAGTTATCTTTATATCGATCTACAAAGTCTAGTTGTAGTCAAACGTAAAAGAATATGTTGATATCCATATAAAGGAGAAACCATCCACCGAAATGCATGGGTGCCAACCGCTACAACCACCAGTCTTGTAGGATGTCCTTCACATACATGGTTATGTCAACCATTATAGCTGCATACATGTACTGTATCTGTAAATGCCCCTTCATCATCATGGGTTTTATCGGATTACCCATAACCATGCTCTGGGTTTTATCAGATCATCGCCAACCATGCCACCAAGGGTTCTCAGCCACCAAGGCTAAACACAACCACCAAGGTGAAACACAGTCACCAAGGCTAAACACAACCATCAAGGCTCAACTCAGCCACAAAGGCTCAACACAGCCACGAAGGCTCACCACAGCTACTCTGGGCCACAAATCTGCCACTAAGGCACTCCAGCCACTCTGGGCCACAAACCTACCACTAGTGCACTCTAGCCACTATGGGCTACAAACCTACCACTAGGGAACTCTAGCCAGTAAGGCTCACTAAAGACCTGACTCAACCAGGCCGAGGGTTTTCTCGGCTAACCCTAAACCATGCCAACATGAATCTCTGTCCCCCTTCACTCCTACATGTGAGTTCTGGCTTACCATAAACCAACACTACAAATACAAAGTGGTTTTTAGATTACCACAAATTGTATGGCGGTACACATGTCTTATAAGGCTTACAACACAACTCCAACTTTGGAGTTACCAGATACATACTTTACAACGACCACTATAAAACATCCTAGACTTTCTTACTAATGTATGTGACATATACTATGAGTTTACTTTATTTCAACACAATATTTTACTTTATTTGTGCATCTATTACTGCATCAGCCAATTTCTCTTAGAATCATACTTATTATTTCATCTTAAATTTTTCTTACTTCTAGAGTGATCAATTCTAGCCAATTGCATTTACATGTTGAGTTGATCAATCTCAACATGTTTTACTTGCAAAACTCAAAATTTAAAAACACATACACTAGTATGCGGCATTGTGGAAAAGTTGGTTTCTTTATATTCACCCATATAGGATGCGTTTTCCTATGTATTCTTTCACCGAAACTCATGTTTCAGCTTGTCTCATGGCCTTTGATGTGCACATTACTGCTCCTCAACGCAGCGCCTTAACAAGTTCATATGCTTCTCTTCAATGACACAACTCCTTAACATATTCACGAGCTACTCCTCAAGACCGTATCCAAGGATGTTCCAAACGATGACCAACTCGAAATGCCCCAATCTGAATGAAATTTTGCAATTCATGTCTGAATTTTAATTTGATTTATAGTGATGAGCTCAATTTTGAAGAAGATAAGCAGCAGGAAAACTTTTAAGAAGGGTCGTATGCCCCTGCAGAAACAACAATGGCACTGAAAACATGCCTCTGGACGATGAAAACACAAATCGTAATCAACTTGATGGTGACATCACTTCTTGAAGACCACCTCCTCCAAGTTGGCCAAACTCAAGCATCTCACCAGTCTTGCATTGCCTCCACACCTGCTTGGGATTTTCTCTTCCACTGAAGCATTTGATGGGCCCCACATGGTTTATGTTTTACCACTTCTTGTGTATAAGAAAATATAGAATTGCTAAATCCTGCTAAGTAGTTCTTTACCAGTGGCACGCCAACCATCTCAAAAACCTCTTACTGGGTGGACATAGTTTTGCCAACGGCATCGAACGTAAAGTGTAAATTTTTTATTTGCCACAACCACTATATCAGACGAGGTCTCTTGTACAATCTGGGTGCCTTGCTACTCTTCTTCTATCTTCAATGTTTGAATCCTCATAATCACCTACGGACATTGCCATAAGAAACAACAACAACAATCTAGATACCACTCAAATGAGACTCAAACCCAACACCCCCATCGGGAAATAACTTCAAGAAATCACTGAGTCACTCAAAGATATGACGGCCTTCTGGTTTTTCAGGGGTTTGTTTTTTTTTTTAATTCTGCCAAATACCTTTTCAATCTACAATATCCTCATTGTTGCCAGATTATATCAACTGATCTACCAAGCGATATCCAATGCAATCAGTGTTTTTGGAACACGTAGCCGGGCCAAGTCGTTCATCACTCCAAGTCACAAAAAACGGATCTACAATTCAATGTCACATCGCGGCTCTTACGCTCCTTCTGTTAACCGGAGGATATATGCATAGATTGAACAGCGCAGAAGTGGCTTCCTTCTTACCCCTCACGCCCTTCTTACCCCTGCCGTTTCCATCCCTAAGAAGCTCCACCAGAGGAGGGATGGCGCTGCAAGCCCTGATTTGCGCCTTGTTTTCATTGACTACAGATAGACTGAATAGAGATACGGCTGCGTTTTCCCTGGCGGCCATGTTTTCGCTTCTCAGAACCTCCACGATGGGTGAAATTCCTCCTTCCTTTGTAATTTGACTCTTATTCGCCTCATGGATCGATAGATTCAGCAGGGTCGTCACTAACATGATGGACAAACCAAAAAAAAAAAAAGTACATGCTACAAACATAAAAATTATCCTCTCAAAACAAGTACACTTTCTTATTTTCCTCAGTCCAGGACAGGCCAAGCTTCCTCAACCCAGGACGGGCCAAGCCTAGGAGAGGTCAGGTCCTTACGAGCTTTGATACCATGTTAAAATTTTATAAAGGAATTTATATTCTATTAATCAAATATGAGATTACATATATACAGGAACAGGAAGTGTTGTGTCAAGATAGAGAAATTATCTTAGACACATAATCTATTGATTGATTAAGAAAATATCTCAAACACACACCAAACTAGAAAAACACACTCCTATAAAATAAGAACATATTCATTACATAGAAGATCACGACCAAAACAAATAAGAATTAATATTTCAACCTAACCGCCATCAAGTTAAATCACCCTCTCGAATCTTCATAATATTCCAACCTAACCGCCATCAAGTTAAATCACCCTCTCGAATCTTCACTCGTTAGGATTACGTGAAAAATGTAAACTAATATTAATCAGAATCAGAATTCAATTTGTCATCATTGAGACCATTCCGTCATGTACAAAAGCGTTTGGACGTGAGAAAAGATATGATGTTTGAAAATAATAGGACAAAAAGCTGATTTTGGCAACATGGGGAAGTCATAATAATAATGATTTTCAAAACTTCTCCACCACTCTTGTGCGTGGCATATTATTTTCATGCTGAAGAAAATAGTTATATCATGATTTAGTAACAATGATATTTCTCCGGATTGTTTTGTTTATTTTAAAAAATATAAATATAAATAAATAAAATGTTATACTTTATATTATATGATTCTCATGCTGAATTCATAGTCATGCCATGATTTAGTAACAGCTAGATTTAACGTTATTATTTTATTCATTTAAAAGCAAAATAATAATAAAATGTTATACTTTCTATATTAATAATACATTGAGTATGATTTGGTCACAATTAGATTTAGCAACAGTTGGATTTGATTATTGAGTTCATTTCTATTATAATTTTTTATAGTTTTATTTACAGAAATAATAATTAAGATTTTAAATTGCAACAAAATTTAAGAATTATTATTTAAGGTAATAGTTTTTTTTTTATGATTTTATTAATTAAAAAAAATATAAAATTCATATTATTAAGCTTGCTTCGATAATTTAAAAATTATTTTATCATTTAGATTCTCAATATTTATGTTAATAAGGACATGTTAATGGTTTACTACAACATATCATATTTGATACCTTTACTTTTATTGTGGTTGTGATGAAGCTAATATGTCTATCAGTCCTATTGAAGTTTTTTAACTGTATAATAGCTTATCATTATGTTGTAAATATTTTGATTGGGGATCTGATTTCGGTAATATTTAGCATATGATTTGGTTTATTTTATTGGTGCATTTCAGTTTTAGATAAATACAGAATATGAAATTTAAAATATTTAATTTAATATTTAAATAGTTTCAATTTTGTAATATATATGTTTTAAGGAAAATTAACTAATGTTTTAACAAAAAATTATTTCGATGGTTTACTATATTATAAGTATTATTATCCAATAAAAAATAGCATATTATTGATTTGAATGAAGAATTGGATATATTAAAATATAATAAGGAATTTTCAGAAAAATTTCAAGTGGGAATAATACTCATAGCATTCATAGAGATCAAATTCTTGAGGTGCAAATTTTTTTCTAGGGTGAAAAATTTAAAGGAGTACACGTTGAGGGATTTGATCTCTCTCCACACATGATAAATCCAAAGTTAATATGGATATGTGCATGAAAAATAGAGAACTAAGAGCAACCATCTAATTTTAATATGGATATATGTTTTTAAACTAGTTTCTTTTAACCTACAAAATTTAGTCTAGTTTTAAAAAGTAAAAAATAAAAATTGACAAATATTTCACAGGAAGAAACATGAAAAATTTACCCATAAAATTTTTAGCACTATAATAATGTGCATGAAATTGAACTCCGACACATGAAAATTTAATAGGAATATTTGTCTAATATTATAATTATACATCAATATAAAACTTATAAAAAAATAAGCCTTCGTAATTATCAGTTTAATTAAAACATACTCTCTAATAAAAAATTATAATTAGATATTTATCAATATAAATATTTACGAAACTAGAAGTAATAAAATAATCAATTTATTAATATAATATCAATTGGTGCACTAGCTATATAGACACAATTTAGTTTAACTCTTAGAAAAAACATTTCATAATAATGTCAAAAATCAAAATCCTTATTATAAATTTGCAAAATACACTAATAAATAAACATTAAATTCAAATACTTATTATAAATTTGCAAAATATAGTAATAAATAAACATTAAATTCAAATTTTGATTTATTTAGGATTCAATACCAATCATAAACATCAAATTTCAAATCATACATATAATTCTCAAATCTATATAGGCTCCACACAACCTTCAATTGTGATGATTTTTACCCAACTTCTTTGATAATCAGATTTTTTATGATTTTCTTTTAAATTTCATAATTGTTAATTGCTGATTTTTATTTTATTTTTTCAATTTCATAATGGTTGTTTTTATATTTGTTTTTCATGATGAAACAAGGGATCTATATTTTGTTTTGGTGAATTATATTTGTATTATTCCTAAATTTCGAAATACATAAACAAAAGCATCACAATTCATCTCATATTTGTAATATTTGATCTTAACCTGTGTCGAGTGAAACCAAATATGTTGACTATTATCTGAAGTTCAAGTTAAAAAAAATAAAAACATTCGCTGCTATAAGCTACAACAGGTACCATGTACTAGACTGCAAAAAGAAGATTTTCTTTTTGCTAAAAACCATATGTGATATCAAGATTCTAAAGAGGTCACTAGAGCTACATCCTGTGCACTTCCAGTTGTAGGAGAAAGAGGCCTGGGTTCAGACCAAAGTTGACCTTCCTGGTGGGCTAGTCGGACATCTAAATTCATCAAACAAGAATGTTGATATCAATACACCTAGTCAATTTCATTAAAGGAAGAGATGATATAATTGTCGTCCTCATACTTCTCTTTCAAGACCCTTCCCATAAGAGTTTTAATATGCCAATGGAAGGTGATGTAGTTCAGATATTAAGTCCATCTTCCCTGGTATGACCAGAATCAAGAACCCAATTGTCTACCTTCTCTAGGATTTCAGACTCGACATAATCTTCATAGTAGTTGGTAGTCAGGGCTTCTAATTAACATATTTCTTCGCATTTTTTTGTTGGGGGGTAGCAAAATGAAATATAGTTACAACCTCCTGCACTTAGGCTTAGCACTCGGCCTTTGGCTGGGGACCTCTTCCACCATCTCCCTGACAGTTATGCATATGTTCTTAGGGCATATTGCAGCAAAAGAGGTTGAATGAGTCAGGATAACTATTCCACAACAAACCAGGAATACAAATATTAGGTTGAGCAGGTCAGAAAGAAAGCAAATCCAAGAGATTTTGGGGGTTCTAGGTAGCTTGGGCTAGCATAAAAGGAAGTCACAATAAATCAAAGAGGCAAGTGAAAACCTTTTGGTAGAGTCACACACAAAACAAGAGACACCATGACATTAGTCGTAGTGCACAACCTTAGAATTTAAGACAAAGCCACCAAACGAACACTAGAGAGACACAAAATCAAAGAAGATAAGAACATAGCCAAAGGCATGAGACTATACCTTGATAAATCCAACCAACCCTACATGAGTTGATAGAGTTTCTTGCATTGAGGATAGAAATATGCCACCTCCAACTTCAACATCTAGCTCTAATGAAAATTTCAAATCCCCATTATATATAGCCTCTTTGCATCGAGAACCAGTCTTTATTCCAATATCTAACATTCGATGCGAACAACAAGTTAATCCACATGCAGATGTCGAATTGGGTTACATGAAGACATAGGTTACTATGGCACCATTTCCAAAGCCAAATGACTTCAACTCAGGAAAAAGTTGTGAATTATGTCATTGCTCTACACTCTTCTTGCCACATACAAACCCATCACTACTGGACAACCAAGAAAACAGTTCCACCTACAGTGAGGGAAGAATATGAACACACCATAGGAAATGGATAATAGAGTCTTTCCTCATAAAGTGAAGGAACAAAAGAAAGAATGACATAATAATGAATGAGGTGAGAGAGACTTGCATATATAATGCATGGTGCAGGTAGGCCATGCAACCCTTCTCCTCTTCAATGTTATTGAAAGTAGCGGGGTGACAAGATCCCCCAATCTCCATTGTCACTTCACCCAACACCCATTGTCACGCCTCTACACCTACGATAGTCTTTCAACCGCTTAGAGCGAGGTGCGGAACTGCCAATCTTTTTCTTTTCACCAATACTTACGATTGTAGACTATGCCTAACATTCCACTTTTCCTACTTAGTTTGTGTTTCGCAACCAAGTATTATTAATGTGTTCCTTTATACCAATGAATACCCATACTCATTCATTATCAACAACATTATGCAAGAGAAATGCACAACAGTGTAAAGGGAGGGGAAACTCCCTGCAATATGAGTCTAACCGAATCAATATATTATACAATCTTCACTTTTACAATGTATAAGTTAAATCTTGGGAAATCCAAAATTTACACAGCCAATTTTCACAACTTTGGCAAACTCAGTTGCCTAGCACGTCGGCACCTCCACACGATTGCCGCACGACTCACCAACCCTTCGTTCACCTTATCGCACAATCGTGTTTTTTGTGCAACTTGGGCACGCCTCCAAGTCGCCACGCACGGGCGCCTCCACCCGAGACACACCTCTGTCCATAATCTCAACACTTCACCAAGTCATTGTTCACACTTGCACGACAGCCGGGCGCTCACCCAAGTCACCAAGACATCCGTTCCAAGTCATCACACAAACTAGGCACTCCTTTGTTTCACCGTCAAGCACCTTCGTACAAACCGGGCACTGCTTCGTTTCCACCGTCGGGCGCACTTTCTCATAAACTGGGTGCCACACATACACCGTGCATGCCTCTCCCAACCGCCGGGCGACCCTGCCCGTGCCCTTAACCCAAAACCAAGATGAGCGACTAACTCTGTGCGTCCTTGCCCAAGGATGGGCGCATCTCCAAACTATGCCTCTCTTCCTTTGCTGCACCTTCTCTACATGTTTGAGCGAAGATGTTGTGTGATTGTCGAATGTCCAAATGCCATCCAATGCATCTCCATATTACCAAACGTAGGGCGAAGTCTGGCTACTCAACCGACTTGCCCAATGCTCCACACGCCATCGCAAAGTCTCCAAACATCATTGCAGCCCCTCATCAAATGTTGGTCAGCTTCCATACGTTTAACACCATGCCATCACGCATATATACATGCTCGCCCACTCCTCATATGCGCATAACATCATCGCACACTCAAGAGAGAGCTCACACTTCATCCAACCGTAGCTCGTTCAAGCCTACTCGTGCATGTGCACGTTCCACCCGCGCGCCCAGAATTGCAGGTCGTTACATCCTCCTCCACCTAAAATCATTGTCGTCCTCGACAACATACCATCCTGGTAGCCATCCACCAAGATCATCAACATCCGTCTCATCCATGATGTCAACTCCTCCACATACTGCAATCCATCTCTGCAACATATGTAGAACCACCCTCTTTATCATGTCTCGTCCCAGCAACCATCTGTCACTAATATCACCATACTAAGGTATACACCCTATCGATATGTCATACATCGGAAATCACCTCAATCCACAACCATCAACCACCTTGTCACAATCTCCACATGTTGTTCTCCATTGTGGAAGACTAGTCCCTCCATCTCAAGCTACATACTTCTTGCAACCTCTCGTGTCGACCCCATCATGCGTCATCGTTGTGTGAACTGCTGCCATGATACTCCAACAAATGCTAACACACATCTGTACACTGGATCCCCTCATGACTTGAACTAGTTGGGTAGCTAATCCAACTGTCACGCTCAAACCATGAGAATGCACATCCTCATGCCATCACCAGTCGCTTCTCTGAACATCCTATCACATCCTCAACTTGATCAAGAATCCATCCATATAAGTGTAAGTCATGCTGAGGTCCATGAAGTAGTCCTCATATCATCTACAACATGTTGTCCATGATGTCTGGTACTAATGTGCTGAATGAAATCAGCCACATTTATCCCAACATCATCATCCATATGTGTATCTCCTCAATATGAAGAGATCATCTCATCAAACTCGGACTCCCAATGTGCCACATCTAGGTCCATGAAGCAACCTCCATCATATCTGCAATGTGCCATCTTTAAAGTCATATAAACAAGTATACACTTGTCTCATCTATCCATGTGCTGCCCATGATCATAGATCAATCAGCTCCCATGTGTCAAAAGTGGTTAAGTCTCAGCTCAACCCATGCCCAAGTGTTGCCACCAAGGCATCATCATTTTTGTAACTCCATCACTCCAAAGTATCTCATAACAATCCTCCACATGAAGTCACTCTTTCAAGCCATTCCCATACATTACTTGAAAGTATGCACCCCATCCTGCATCAAAGTTTCTGACCTCAGCTCCTCAATGCATCAAATCCTCTGAGTGCACCATATATGAAGTCCCTAAAGTCACAACCTCATGTCATCATAAGCTCCATGAGTCATCTCTAACCAACATCTCAACAAGCATAAAAGTCTCAGCCCAAAGGTCTCTGCAAGATGCCTCAGCTCTCCATGTAGTAGGAATGCTCCATAATCTGCTCACAACTCCATCCAAGTCCATGGCCTTGTTTTACATAAGTGCACAACCTCCCCATCGATTCATAAGCAAAACATATCCATGTCACATCAGCAAATCCACCTGCACAACATCCCTGCCTCATCACTCCTCATTGGATGCCCATAAGTGACATCTCTACAAGTGCTCGTGCATCATGTCCCTACATAAGACTACCATGCTCCATGTCTCCAACCTGATGTCCATGACTAAGTTGCCCATGTAGTCCAACCAAGTAGACCCATCACAACAATTGTTATCCTCATCCAAATCTGCAATCTTTGGTTTAGTGAACTCGGTCACCTAACCATATCATCATCATCACGAGTCCCTTTCATCATAGCTCCCCCACTAAAGGTTCCACCAAGACTATCTCTTGGTCTCGGTCATGAGAAGTCCACCCAAGCATCATCATACCTCAAGAGTGTGCCCTCCAATCTGTCCATGAGTCATGTCGGGCACTTAGCCAATTCCTCATGTGGCTAAAGCATGACCCAATCCTCCGCAATGTTCATCATGTTCCTCCCTCATCATGGGCCTTTGTACCTTCTACCATAAGGTCACAAACAACCCAAACAAGTCCTACAACAGTCAACAATCCTTGCTTCTCCATACAAGGTCTCATCATAGTCATCCATGGTAAGATGCTCCCCTGCATTGGCAAACTGACTTTGCTCTTCCCTACATACGGTCCATTTACCAAATGCTCAAGTGAAACAGAAGTATCAATACTTACTTCATCATCATGAGGCTCCTCCATGTGAGTATCCTCATCCATCCATGTCTGCAAACTGCATGATCCTGGTCCAACTTGATCAATCTCAAGTTCATCCTCCATTGTTGTCAACATCTTCGGTCATCAAGACTTCCTCTTCCTTGTCGGCACAATCTGCAACTTCATCTTGCTCCATTGACCAATCAAGTTGAAGAAGTTCGTCTTTAACATTCTTTTCCAAGACTTCAAGTTTTTCCCAAATACAGGGATTCTCTTCTTTCATCCGCTTCAACCTATATAAGGTAAGAAAGAGCTTCCCTTCGCATTCTTCCAAACCTGCCATGCCTTGTCGTTAAGCTTGGCCCAAGCACTAAGCTTCAACCCTGCTAAACCTGTTTCACCAGCTTCACCAAGTTCCCTGCAACCATGAACCAACCCTTGTTCCACTTGTATGTGAAATCAGATTACTTCACCTGTAAGTACCTGCTTCCACTATCACTTCATTACGAGAAACCTTGCTCTGATACCAACTATCATGCCCCTACACCTGCGGTAGTCTTTCAACCGCTTAGAGCGAGGTGCGGCACTACCAATCATTTTCTTTTCACCAATACTTACGATTGTAGACTATGCCTAACATTCCACTTTTCCTACTTAGTTTGTGTTTCACAACCAAGTACTATTAATGTGTTCCTTTATACCAATGAATACCCATATACATTCATTATCAACAACATTATGCAAGAGAAATGCACAACAATGTAAAGGGAGGGGCAACTCCTTGCAATATGAGTCTGCCCGAATCAATATATTATACATCTTCACTTTTACAATGTACAAGTTAAATCTTGGGAAACCCCAAATTTACACTTAGCCAATTTTCAAAACTTTGGCAAAATCGGTGGCCCAGCTCGTCGGCACCTCCGCACGATCATCGCACGACTCACCAACCCTTCATTCACCTTGTCCCATGATTGTGTTGTTTTCCCAAATTGGGCGAGCCTCCAAGTCGTCACACACTGACGTCTCCACCCGAGACACACCTCTGTCCACAATCTCGACACTTCACCAAGTCATCGTGCACACTTGCACGATGGGCGGGCTCTCACCCGAGTCATCAAAACACCCATGCCAAGTCATCGCACAAATCTGGCGCTCCTCCGTTTCACTGTCGGGCTCCTTCGCACAAGCCGGTCTCTCCTATGTTTCCACCATCGGGCGCACTTTCGCACAAACTGGGTGACACACATACACCGTGCACGCCTCACTCAACCACCAGGTGACCCTGCCCGCGCCCTTCACCCAAAACCAAGATAAGCGGCTAACTCCGTGCAGCCTTGCCCAAGGATGGGCGCATCTTCAAACTGTGCCTCTCTTCCTTTGTTGTGCCTTCACCTTGTTTTGCGCCTTCTCTACATGTTTGAGCGAAGATGTTGTGTGATTGTTGAATGCCCAAATGCCATCCAACGCATATCCATATATACCAAACGTAGGGCGAAGTCTGGCTGCCTAGCCGACTTGCCGAACACTCCACATGCCATCGCAAAGTCTCCAAACATCATGTCGGCCCCTCATCAAATGTTGGTCGGCCTCCATATGTTTAACGCCATGCCATCATGCATACTCAAGAGAGAGTTCGCACATCGTCCAACCATAGCTCATTCAAGTCTCAACCATCATTCGTTCAACCCTACCCGTGCGCACGCACGTTCCACCCACGCACCTAGAACGAAAGGTTGTTACACCCATGATCAAAAAGAGCAAAAATATCTATATTATTAATTACTAAAATATTTTATTTCAAAAAAAATAGAATGAGTTAACCACATTAAAATATGGAAATTCATACAATAGGAGATCTGCTTCCCGTACCAATTCGATGTGCTGGATTTTTCATCAAGATTTGAAAAATACCATGTGAAAAAATAGGTCCATCGAGATGCAATACAGTTATAGGCCAGTTCCTATTTGTGCGACTATAGTATAGTTAATGCTATAGTCCTTACACCCCTGATAGGAATTTGACCTCACCGCATACCATGATCATGCATCCATGCATGCATCATCACCCAGCTCCGGCGATGCCTTCCTACCCGAGCTTGACCACACCGCGACCGTAATCTGGCGATGCATTCCTGCTCGCCTCCAACTCTGATGTTCCTGCCCGCCTCCATTTTAGGGTCTTAATGAGGTTTACCAACCGCTCATAAACTCCCACCAACCATGTTGAATACACCAACCAGACCCAATAATGTATCGGATTCTGGACTAATCCCCGCAATTCAGACCCTGCAACCATCGAACAGGATCAAGCCAGAGCAGCGGTGAAATAACAGATTTTGGGGATCCCTGCAGCGAACAGACTTTCGAAGTAACAGACTTTGGTGATCCCTGTGGCAAACAGACTTTGGTAACGCTCTACCCTTGCGTAATGCATGGCAGTTCATATTTTAAATTTTAATTGGATTTTTGAGAGTGCGTTAATTACAGACTCTCACTCCAGGAAATTTTAAAAAATAGTGATGAAAATATACGATTTCCTGCTCAGTTCTTATACATGTGTCAGATTCATAGTTAGAGATATGAGTCCATTTATAAAGATTGTATGTACTCAGTCCAAACTCTTACAAGTTCCAAACTTACGCAAAAGCTCAAGAAGTATTTGGAGGTCAAAGGCCAACACATTTGACCCTAAAATTGATAGGCATCGCAAAAGAAACTCTTCATAATAGACCCTGGAAGGATAAAATCACATGGGATCGCTCATTTATGATGTTGGGGCCTGTTCCCTTATGCTGTAGTCCTAGGGTCTGCTAGGCCATCCTGAGACAACGAACAATTTTTCCTTCAGAATGGCCAGAATGGTCAGCTTGCAATTGATTAAAAATGGTAATATCCAAAGGTTGGTAAATGACCAGTCATCTGAGCTGGTCACAATTATTTCACAGCTTAATATTAAGTTTTTTTATTCATCTCACTACCTTGCCTTCAAGATCCTCCAAAATTTCTTTCTCAGGCTTCGAAAAGAGCTGCAGCTTGAGCTTGATGTCCTGTCAATCATCAATTACTTGATCCCACTTCATTTAGCTCTAGTTCCTTTGCAATGTTGTTTCAAAATGGATTCCATTTATATTTGCTTTCTCTTATTTCCTCTTGAATTTCCTTTAGTGATAACAAAAGGATTTTTTTGTTTATTCCCTCTGCATTTCTCAACTACATGCTCCTCCTGGGCAGATCCTTCCTTTGAAAATGAAATTGGTCCACAATGCTGAGGGTCCCCATGGTGCAATGAGCTACACTGAAGCTTCTATCTTTGTTCCTAAGTGACAACAATCCCATTATTCAACGGTGAATATGTTTGTAATGGTCCTAATTACATAGTGATAATATTTCATCTTTATATGTGCAATATATAACCTTACTTGAAATAGGAGTAGATCTCTTCCGACTTCCTTCCCGGAGTGGTTCATCGGTCCCAAAATTTATAAAGATTTTATGTACCTCTCAGGGATTAAATTACTAGCCAATCTTTACCCTTACAATTTACAAACTCCCAAAAAATCAACGCAGTCTTTGGAGGTCATAGGCATACACATTTGATGCTGAAACTGGAAAAAATGAGAGAGAATTGTGGATAAAACACCCTGAGAGGAGAATAGCATCTGAGGCCTGCCATCTTCAGATAAAATAAAATAAATTTCCTTTAGAATGATCAGGTCAGCGTGCAGTTGCCTAAAAATGGCAATATCCATACCTTCTTTAACGAAGAGTCACCGGAGCTGATCACAATTATATTACAGATCGATATTAAGATTTTCACTCGAGCTCACATCTCCAGTTCGCACACATTTTCTTTCTCGAGCTTCGAGTACAGCTTCTTGATGTCCTTCAAAGCAACAATTACTTAATCCCACTTACCTCTATTTGCTTCCATTTCCTTTTCAATGTTGCTTCTATCTGGATCCAGTTGATCTTTACTCTACTTATAGTTGAGTATCTATATCCCACAACCCTCTTATTTCCTCTTGAATTTCCTGTACTGAGAACAGTGGGGTTCTTTTGTTTTCTCCCGTTGTGGGCAGACACGGCTGGTTTCCATTGCACTTCTCAATACCATGCTCCTGGGCAGTTCGTTCTGAGAATGAAAATGATCCATACTGCTCTGGATCCCCTATGGTGGAATAAGCTACTGATGAAGCATCCATCTTTTTTTCTGACTAACAGTAAGTCCATTGTTCAACAGAGAATATATTTGTGATGATCCTACTTATAATGTGGTAGTATCTGATCTTATATGTGCAATATCTAACTTCTCTTGAAATGGGAACTGTCATGGACAAATTTGAAGTATTTAGTGAGAGTGAGAATAAGGGTATTGGAGGGAAGGTAGTAGATATGCTATAAATATTTTGGCCTATATTTTATAAAAGTTGATAGTTATGGTAACCACAAAAAAATAGATATGAATATTGATTTTTAAGAGTGTCACTAAATTGGGCGAGGGAGAAGTCATAAGGCTTATAAGCGAGGCTCGACAATCGCAACAAAATTTATGTGTTAAGTTTTTCTCATCTACAGAAAAAGTTGAGTTGCTACAAATAGATATGTTTTCTATCCAGTAACATATTATATATAAATTTTTAAATATATTAAGGATTTAAGAACATTTTATTCTATTCCAGTTTTCAAAATTTTAGTGTTTAAATGGATTTTAGTGTTTATTCTATTATTATGTTGTTCTTTTTAGATTATGGTATATGTAGAGCATTAGTGTCTTTACTCTCCTGGTTATGTTTGCAGGGAAAAACTATGTCCCGTAAGCATCCTATTTTTCCTTTGTTGAAGAGTCCATAGAGCCCTCCCCCATGGAGTGTGCGGGTTACAAGCAGTATGTGCATCTCCCCGAGCTCAGTGCCATGTGGAAATTCAAGGAATGGCCTGGTTGGTCTAGAGAGGGGTTGGTAAACGCTGCCTTACAGTCATTGGAGATTACTTTTCGGTTTGTTCCGTCTGTCCTCTGTGACACAAGGACTTACATTGACAAAGAGGAATGGAAGAGAAGGCTTGAATCCTTAATTTGTTCACAGATTGCTTTGATTTCAATGATTTGTGAAAATGACAAGCAGGTTGCCACTCTTCAGTTGTCAGTAAGTAGTGGTGTTCTTGATAGGAAAGTTTTCCATGAGGTATGACAGAGACCTAGTGCTTTACGTGTGGTTAGTAGAACAAGTGAAGAGAGCTTACTTCCTCGTTTGGGTACATGGAAAAGCGCTGAAGTTGTGGTTTCTAGAATATGGCTTGCCATTGAAGGCCATATGCAGAGGAGTCCCTTCACTTTAGGTCTGGGGGAACCAAATATGTCAGGTAAGCCTCTTCTTGAATATGATAGAATTTGCAAGCCAAGATATTTGCACTCTTTAAAACAACATAAATAGTTCCATAATCCAGAAGATGCCAAACTTTGCAATGTCCTCCAAATCTTTGAGGCCTTGGTATTTGTAGGCCAAGAATTGCTGTAGAGAGTATATGAAAGAATAGACTCTGGGGATTTCGTAGGAGCATCCACAGAAAATTGGATGGTTGAAAGGATGTGGAACATGCTCACAGAAATTGTGAATTTGCTTCTAGTGATGGACCCAGATGATTTCCTTTGCCTTAAACACCAATTGGCAATTAGCAGCACCAGTACGCTTGCAGGCGCATATTGCCTTCGGTCTGCCCCCCTTAGAGACCTTACAAATGCATGCAAGGAACTAAGGCATCTGGTGCCCAAAGTCATGGGTGTTGAGGCTGATCTAAAGGGTGGACCAAGGCTACAAGAGGCACTTATGCATTTTCTTCATTCACATGGACTTTGCTCACATAACACTTCAGGTGCTTACCATGTTGCAACAATACATGTTTTGTTGGCCTTCTAGACAATAGAAGCCACGGTGAAAAGGTTTTTCTTCTCATATCAGCAGTTGGTAGTAACAACCATGGGTAGCATTGAAATGAAGGGTCCATCATATCTAGGTGCTTGTGATGCCCTGCGTCAGATATATTTTGAACCACCTTATTTCCCTAGTGTGGATGGTGCAAAGACATTTTTGGGTTACTATTGGCACTAAAAGTCTATAACTATGGTGGATGGTACACTGGAAGATATACAGACAAATCAAGTGAAGCTTACAAGACAAAGAACAATGCCTTCAGTTTTTCAATGTATTACCCCAAATTCATACATACACTTTTTACATTGATAGTTTTGACTACTATACATAGAATTATATTGGATATAGGATTAGACTTATGTTTGTTCATCCCCATCAGTAGGAGCAATCAATAGAACAATGCTAGAAATTTGAACAGTTTTTTTTTCCCTCTCCAACATGGATAGGATACTAAGGATTCATAGTGTACAATTCCTCCTTCGTTAAATATTGTAAAAGATTGTCCAAAATTAAAAAGGTAATTATTAAAATTATTAAATTTTACGAGAGTTTTCTTTTTTAATTTTTTAATCTTTACAAACACTATGATGAGTTTAAGAATGTTATATAATTCAATTATAAAAAATATTATAAAAAAAATAGATTATATGAAAAAACAAAAAAAAAAAAAAAATAAGTTTTATATGGAAAACATTGTAAAAAACAAATTGCATTTCCTGCATTTTCATGATAGCTATTATCAAGTTAGATAATAGGAATTACAAGGATTGAGAAATAATGCAAAACCATGATAATGTTATGGAATTCAATCAGAGAGATTTATTTCTGATAGACTATTACAAAAAAAAATGACACTGTTTTGGTTATGGTTAAATAAATTTCTATTTTAGAGATAAATACAGAGAAATTTTAACTGTAATTAAAAACCTGTTAATTCCAATATCAAGCTTTCCTACAATTATCTAAGGCTACCTAAACTTTAAATTTAATATGCTTCATAAAATTCAAGTTTCAATATCAAGCCTTCCTACAATTATCTAAGGCTACCTAAACTTTAAATTTAATATGCTTCATAAAATTCAAGTTTCAATACCTCTGCCTATTAAACCCACAGCCACTTGAAATACTAAACTAATACATGCTTGCCTTCCCTTTGGTTAAGCCAAATTGAATTTGGTTGGTAAGCTATTGCCAATCTTTTTAGTTGTAGTTATAGCTTCAAATGGAATCCGAAGTAGATCTAGTTGTCCTTAGATGATATAATTGCTATTTTTTATTTTATTTTAAATATTTTGTTTTATTTGTTTATCGACCAATAAATAGCAATTTGTTTATGTTTACCAAAATGAATTTGGTTGGTAAGCTATTGCCAATCCTTAGCTGTAGTTATAGCTTCAAATGGAATCTGAAGTAGATCAAATTGTCCTTAAACGAAGTAATTGCAATTTTTTTTTTAATATTTTGTTTTATTTGTTTATCAACAAATAAATAGCAATTTGTTTATATTTACCAAATCTCCACTTTAATAATAGTTCTCAAATTATGTATCATCGAAATATTCTTAATTTTCTATGAAAATTCGAGGGAATGTTATATTTTAGCCTCATAAAAAATGCCTTGTTTTCTGGCATTGATAGGAACATTATAGTTAGGCATCTCTACCATGTCTTCTTTGGAGTAAGACAAATTGTGTTTTTCAAACTGTGTGAATATAGTTCATTAATTTAAAACGATGTTAATGTTATTTATTTTTTATATATTTGAATATATATAAGATGTACACTTTCAATTGTTTTTGTTATTGGGTAAATTTAATGAATTTTGGTTTTTTACAAGATTGTAAGTTTTTTATTAAATTATATTCAAAATGTTTATAATGAAATTTTTTATTGGGTAAATTATATTTTTGAATGTATAAATAAATTTAGTTCTTCAATACTAATTTGTTTTAGTGAGATTGTAAATTTTAGTCAAATTATTTATAGTATATTATCATTTATAAAATACATTGTTCTTTAATCATATAAGTTTAAATTTAGAACATTGATAATGCATATTGCTTATAATCATTCTCACTCTTAATATCTATAATTGGGCTTAACACTTATCATTTTCTTGCAGATTGACACATGGTTCGCTCGCTTGTGCAGAGCCTAACCCCACGGTTTACAGAGAACAAAAACAATCATTGTAATTTTTCTTTCGTGGGTGACTCGCAACCTTTAGTGGATTGCCTTCACCTCTGCAATTTTTTTCCATATAGTTCAGATTGTTTCAATAATCAGTATTAGTAGGGCAATTACTTAGCCTTTACTTTAAAATTTTTA
>APFE030504365.1:0-17020 GCA_000404065.3 Pinus taeda
TAGAGGGAAAAAAGAGACAGGGGTTAAAGAGAGAGGGAAAGTGGAAAAGGTGGGGGAGGGGGAGGGAGAGAGAGAGGAGGAGGATTATATAAGAATAAAGAGAGAGAGGGATATGGTGGGGAGACATAGGGGTAGAGAGAGAAAGAAAGTGATAGTGAAAGATAAAAAGTGTCGGAGAGGGAGGAAGGAAGGAAGAGATGCAAGGAGAAGGTAGAGGGATACATATGATGAGGTGGGAGAGAGGGGGGAGAGATGGTGTAAGGAAGAGAGAGAGAGAAAGATAGAAATAGGAAGATAGATAGAAATAAGGAAAGTGGGAAAGAGGTAGAAAGAGGTAGACATAAGGAGATAGAGGAGGGAGAGGGATGGGGGAGAAAGACAAATACATTGGGGGGAGAGAGAGAGAGAGAGAGATGTGGGAAGGAAGTGAGAGGCACAGAGAGAGATGGAAAAATGGAAGAGAGGGGGATATAAGAGATAGAAATATGGGGATAGAAAAAGAGAGCGATAAAGGGATGTAAGAGATAGACATACATAGAGAGAGGGAGTGGAGAGAGTTAGGCGAGAGAGAAAAAGTCAGAGAGATGGGAAGTTTAGGGAAGTGAATAGAGAGGGATATAGGAGTAGATATGGGCGGAGAGAGAGAGAAAGGGATAGGGAGAGATAGAAAGAGAAAAGGGAAAGGGGAAGGGAGGGTGTGAGAGATAAGAAAAGAAAAATGGAGATAGAGGGGAAAAAAGAGGAGGGTTATAGTGAGAGAAAGAGAGGAAAATGGGGAGAGGTATGTAGGGGGAGACATATAGGGGGATATAGAGAGATAAAGAGATAGATGGGTATATGATGGAGGTACACACACACACATGTATAGAGAGAGAGAGGGGCGGGGGGGAGGAGGGGAGAGAGAGGGATATATGGGGAAGACATAGTGGGGGAGAGAGAGAATGGGATAGGTAGAGGCATGAAGGGAGGAAAGCGAGGAAGGGAGGGAGAGAGACAACAAAGAGGGGTGAGGGAGAGATGTGGTGAGAGAAAGGGAGATAGAGGGAAAATGAGGGAGGGTTATAGCAAGAGAGAGAGGGGGGGAGGGACGTATAGGGCAGAGAGACAGAAAGAAAGAGAGGAATATATGAGGTACACACACACATACACACATATATATACATAGAGAGAGAGAGAGAGAGAGAGAGAGAAAAGGATGTAGGAGGGGAACATATAAGGGGGGAGAGATAAAGAGATAGGGGAAGGAAGAGATAAAAAGAGAGAGAGGGGTGAATGAAGAGACAGAGAGAGAGTCATAGTTCCAAGAGAGAAAGAGAGAAAGAAAGGTAGGGATAGGGAAAATGGGAGAGAGAGAGGAGGGAAACATATGAAGATCGAGAGTGAGATGGATATAGGGAAAAACATAAAGAGGGAGTGGGGGTTATTAGGGAGAAAAATAAGGGGGATTATAAAAGGAGAGAGGGGGAATGGTGGGTTATAGAGATAGAGAGGTTTGCTTAGCAAAGGAGAGAGAGATAGGAGGGAGACATAAGCATAGAGTGAGGAGGACAAAGAGAGAGAAGGATGAAGAGTTGGGATGGGGGAAGAAATTGGGGGAGAGGAAGAGAGATGGGGGAATCAATTAAAAGAGGGGACAAGAGAGAGAGAGGCCAAAGGGGGAGAGAGGATGGAAAGACAAGGAGAGAAAGTGAGAGAAAGGGTTAAGTAAAGAGAGAGAGTAGGGGGGCAGCTTAGAAAAGGTTAGAGAGAGATTGATATAGGAGGGAGACATGGACAATGAAAGAAATGGATAAGAAAAGAGAAAAGGATGAAGAGGGAGGTAGAGAGAGGGGGGCAAGGAGGGAGAGATATATAGAGAGGGAGAATGAATATGTAAAAATAGCTTGTGTAGTCTATAATACTTGCAAGTTAATATATCACATGTGTTTTTAGTAACATGCACAAGTGTTAGATAAGGTGGTCACTTTGATTATAATTTTGGATTAACAAACCTCTTGGTTTTGTTTGTATAAATCAATAACATGTCTATTTTTATAACTTCCCAATTTTCAACTATAAATATAAAAGGTTTATTACTAATGAAACTAAACACACTTACTTATAAAAATGTGTGTATATGTAGATAATTAGATAAAATGATTTAAACTCTATTCAAGTCAATCCAACTGTATTTATTAGTTTTTGCTTTTTAAAAACTAAATGAAACGACCAACAAATTAATGCAAAGATTCTATAATTTTTGAAGCTTTTTAGAAACTAAACGAAATGGTCAATAAAATCCATAGAGAAGGTTTGGAGGAGTCTAAACATGAAAACTGTATGGATGAAACTAGTAAATGCATTAATTGCCTTGATCTGCGATCAATAACTAGTAAATCATTTTGCAAATATTACTCCCTAACTCTATTAAAATAGTTTTGGATTTCCGTGGTCGTTCATATAAGTGGAAGATAGACTCATTATTTCATCAAATTATACTCGGTCACCTCCGTACAATATTCCTCAGCTCCGGGATTTCCTGCCGAGACATAACAATAGCCATCGTTATGAGCTTTCTAGCCTCCAACACTGCACCAAAAATGATTAATCGAATATATTGAATTACCATCGAATACAAACTCAATATTAAATTTTAACATACCTCATCCCTGGCAAATCTTGTCGTAGAAAAGCGGTCTTCCCACCTATAACCGTGGAAAGTGAAGTTAGCCCAAATCTTTCCGCCGCCGTTATGGATGTGAAGTTTATAGCAGCATATTGCGGTTGTTGTTGCAGAAGTTGCGGATCGTTAAGTATTGCGACAGCATTATATATTGTATAGTAACTAACATGTAAATGTCCGTTAAAAAAATTCAATACCATAGTTATAAATATGGGGAGAGAAACCATGTACATGTATGAAAGGGTGTGGTTTATATATATAATGGGTGTAATTTTTAGTTCGAAATGGTTTTTTCATTGAAATTTAGTAATATAATTTCAAATAATACAGTATTATTTAAAATATATTTTGAATATATAAATAAATTCAATATCTTAAAAATTACATTGAATTTTATAAATTAATATTTAATCAAATTTTTAAAAATTTTAAGAAAAAATATCTATATTCTTCAAATATATATTTATTATGGAAAGAAACCAATATAATATATATTGATTGATATAATATATATTATATAATATATATATATAGATATAATATATAATTATATATAACTTGGAAAGAAAACTAATTATAATATATATAGATTATTTGATTAAATGCTTTGGACTTGGAAAAGAAATTAACTAATATTATTATGTTTTATGTCTTTTCTGTAAACAAAACATAAACTAAATTTAGATAGATGTCTATCGGATTAATCACATAAACATAAACATAAACATAAACTAACTAATGTGGTCTATTTTAGTTGGTTCGAAACATCGACTAAACCCTAATGATGTGATTAAGATCGTGAGAATGGACCACATTAGTTGATTAGTTCAAGACTTCGACTAAATCCTGATAATATAATTAATCCGAAAAACATCTATCTACAACATAGATTACAAAAATATATTATGAATTATAAAAATCTTAAATCTAAGATAAACTAAATTTACAATATAATTTCACCCACAAACATACCCTAAATATACCCTAAATAGAGAAAGTCATAATAAGACAAAGGCCGTAGATCGGAGTGCTCGCTCTCTACCTTTAAATTGACCTTAAAGCAGTGAGAGTTAACCAAATCCAGAAGCGTTTGTAGACTGTTGGGACACATATCAACACAAATGAATAAGAATAACAGTAAAATAATATGAATATGAATATATTTAAACAAACTTACTCAACTCCTGCCGGGATGTTTTCCATAATCACGGTCGTATGTTTTGATAAATTGTCCCCTAGAACACCGGCGTATTGAATGAACGGATTCGCCATGGCTATCACTTTTTGACTGTTTTGATATTCGGGCAATCCCTGGTTAATATATGGGCAATAAGAATAGACAAAGCCAGCTTCCTTGAAATTGTGAAGGTGGCAGATCTCAAAACAGTGGACTCAATGATAACCAGATGCCCTAGCCCTATGATAGTGAGGCTCAAACAATTTGCAAATACATGACACCCTCTTTTACGTCTTAGTGCAATAGAACAAAGGGGTTAAGGCTTTCTGCCGCAGTGAATCTCTGTGGGATTGATGACAGGAATTAAGGTGCCTTTGACATGTCTCCCAGGTGCCTCGTGAACTTTAAATAGATATCACCTTTTGGAATGCCAAGCGACAATTTCCCTTGAATAACTCACCCGTCGTTCACAAAGCTTACTCCTTTTTTTCTTATTAGGCTAAATATTATTATAAATATTTTATTTGTTATAAGTTTTTGTTATTTTATATTATTTAGAATCAAGTCATTATAATAAAGTTCATTATGTTATTTGCAGAAATTGAATCTGGGTAAAGAGGATAACAATTATTTCACGTAACTAACTACCCGCTAATAATAATTTGTATAGATCCATCTTAAAAATGGATCTAACATGATTGGAAAAAGATCAAATTTCCTTAAGTGCAATTTCTTTTAGAGTGCAAAATACAATGTGTAATTTATCATTGTTTAAATTGTATTCTCTAATGCTATATAGAGTACATAACTTAAACTTGTAATGACAGAAAATATTTGTCCAATTTTGACAAAAAAACATAGACCTAAAAAATGACCAAACTTTATTGAGACCACTTCAAACTTTTAACCATATAAAGGTATTTTTTTCAATAGTTTTATGTGATATATAATTCTTTTTAACAATATATAATATATACATAGTTGACATTAAGCTTAATTTTTTCAATAGTTTATGTGATACATACTTTTTTTTAACAATATATAATATATACATAGCTGACATCAAAGTATTTTACATCATGTGTGCATTTAGACAATTTATCAATATGCATTAAAATAGTTTATTTTTTTATTAATATATTTTTAAGTATATGTCAATATTAATTTGTATTAAAATATTTTATGGATAACCCACATTTGAATATTTTACTAATACAACATTAAAATATTTTCTTTTAACATTTTTTTCCTTGTATAGATATATATGAAATTGATATGGACATAAATTACTTGACATAGATATTCAAACGGATTATTTAAATCTAGTGTTGAAATGTTTTTGAAAAGTATAATGTTTAAACATCTTACTCACGTTTTTTTACTTCCAATTACATTACATGCAATTATATTAACCTATATGGACAACTAACTAAACATGCATAACATATTCATTTTAGTTTTTTATTACAGCTGAAATTGTTTTTCTATTTAGAAATATTTTATTTTATCTTAAGAGAGAAATGTCTCAACTCAATGACTATAGATTTTATTCTTAAAATAAATGTATAAGTGAATCTTAACTCTATCTTAATTGGGTGTATCTTGGATGGTTGGGAGGAGTGTTTTTTCCTCTCCTCGCCCATGTTTAATTCTTGTAACTTTTAGACTATAAATTAATAAATTCTAGTTTTGAATTTGTATTCTCCTTATTGGGATCAAAATATGTCTAAATAGTTTGAAATTTGTGATTTTCTATTATCTTTATTGCGATAAAGTATGTCTAACTAATTTGAATTTTATGAATTTGTAACAAGTATGACATAGACAACAATGTTGTCAACTTTCTTGGCAAACAAAGTTGCATCATGAAAATGATCTTAAAAAGATTCCAAATTAGCTTTGCTTTCTTTAGGCCATTTAGAGACTCAATGTTATTGCATACCTTATATTCTTGACCCTTCATAACAAGTCCTTTTTATTGAGACATATATAATTTTTCTTGTAAATATTCATTCAAGAAGGATACCTTCACATCCATGTGATAAATCTTCTACTATTATGTGATCCCAAAATCGAGAATGCATAAAAGGTAGCCTATTATGTTGTTGGGGGAATTTATCCTTATAGTCTATGGCTTCTTTCTATGCAACTTTCACCACAAGCCTCACCTTATGCTTTTCAAATGATCAATCTAATTTGCACTTGCTCCTGTAGACCCATCTACAACTTATTGATTTGGTTTCAAATGGAAAATATACCAACTTCCATGTCACATTATTGATGAGAACATAATACTACTTATTCACAGTTTCTTTCCACTCATCATGAGAAGTAGCTTCTTCAAAGGAAGTGGCTCCAAGTTACTAGATAAATTAAATTCACATCATACGGAACATCCATAACATTAACATCAACTAAATCAAAATTATCTACATCACCTACATAATATTAACTTGTAGAACTCTTGGTTCCTATTTTTCCATTCTCATTAGGTTGAATTCTTTCAAGTGTCATTATGAGCCAAATTGCACATTAATGTGATGGTAAAGGTTTCTCCACTAATTAATATGGTGCTACATTCCCATCATGGTTTATCCTTTCAATCCTCTCGATCACATCATCCAATTAAACTCCCTATTGTAGTGAAATGGATGGATCTTCTAGATGATATGGAGATGACACTTTATAAGGGCATTCTAGGAGTTGATCCAAAATATGGATCCCCCCTTCAAGTTGTGGAATCTCATCATCAAACTCATGATATGTCATTTATGGATGAATTTATCTATATGGTTATGTTATTGTTCAACAATATTATCATTCTTGGTTTATTCAAGAAAAAATACATGTTTGGAAAGAATGAATATATTATTTACCTCATCATAAAGACATTATGCTTTGGTGAAATTTGAGTACCCCAATAAAGTGCACTTTCAACTCTTTGAACCAAGTTTGTTTCATTTCTTCATAGGTTTTATGGCATATTAACAAGTGAAGCAATTTAGTCATATGACATTCCATAAGGATTCTTGTTCCCAACATCATGAGATGGACTTTATACACTTCCATAAAACTACATTATCCCAAAACATCAATTTTTTATTCTTGAAAAATAACATTGGACATACAATATTCATTTATGTCTGATTCATTCTTTTTGCTACACTATTAACTTAATGATTGTATGGAACATTGGTTTGATGATTAACCACATGTTGAAAAAGATCACTTTCAAACTCATTTGAATAGTAATCCCCAATATTATCTCTACAAAGAGTGCCAATATGAGATTGAGATTCATTTTCAATCCATAGATGAAATTTTTTAAATGTTTCAAATGATTGGTATTTCTACTTCAGCAATTAAACTAAACACATCCTTGAGTAGTCATCAACAAATGTCATGATATACTTATTACCAAAGGAAAATGCAATAGGAACAACTCCACACAAATCAGAATGTACCATTTTTTTTTATTTTTTTTACATTCTCTCAAAGTGGAATCATCAAATATATACTTGCTATGTTTTCCAAGGTTTTATGAATCGCATTGCTTCAAGTTTCTTGGAATGGTAGGTGTTAATGTCTGTCAGTCCTACCAGTCACCAATGACCAAATTTACTCTTTCTATTGTTGATAGAATCTTCGGTCAAATTATAATATTTTCAAATTAAATTTGACATCTCTCTTGGTTGGCAAAGGGTCTCGAGTCAATGTCTAAATGTATATTGTATATGCTACTCTCATCACAAGCCTAAAGTCATGGTTATCATCAAAAGTATCATCAGAAAATCTCATGGGACTTTTGAGGTCATTTGCTGCACACAGGGATAGTTTTACTTCAAAATTAGTTTCTCAAGTAATGGACATGAATTTTACAAAAGTAAAAGTTTTTCTTGGCAATCACAGACAAAAGAACAAAATCCTCCTTCCATTTATCCACAGGTGTTATGATTTGGGATATATGAAGCGAGATTTGAGGCTTATGTTAAAAAACCAAATTTAGAATCTGTTTTACTATTTTAGTCATTCTTGTTTGGCACGTTTTCCTAACATCTAGAAAGGAATTTTGAGAAACCCAAGGAGGGTTTTGTAAATAATGAGCCAAGTATCAAAAACCTCTTTCAGTTTATTCACAGGTGTCGTGGATTGGAATATTTGACTGGATATTTACATCCTAGTTTTACAGATTTAAACATTTAATGATTTCCTATTTTAGTCATGACATTGTGGCACATAATATGAGGATATGGAGACGAATTGTGAAAAATGAGAGAGGTTTCTCTCAAACACAAGATAATATACAAAAACCTCCTTCATTTTTGTGATATATGTCATGATTCAAGAGATACTTAATATTTTACCCCTATTTTCATAGATTTGGTCCCTATTCCTAGCAAGGAGTGCCAAATTTAATGCAATTGTTTCTATCTTTAGGGAGATGATTGAGATCGACTCCCTTAGTCCAGGGATGAGATAATTGTATATATTTCATGAATTTAAGAGTGCAAAAGTTTGGACATCAGAGGTGAGAACACTTCTACCTTGTATTTCAACTCTTTATTTAGGAAATCAAAGGCATAGTTTGCATCTATTATCTAGGAATTCATGTGCATTGAGTTTGTGATGATGTATTTTCTCTGTTATAGATTTTTATGAATGATATACATCTCTCCTTTCCATATCTCATTTCTTCAATGATTTTCCTTAAATGTTATAAGCATAATTCTTTGCATAAAGCTTTGTTTTGATGGGAATACCATTTTGTTTAATTTTCCTTATTTCTTAATGAATTCATGGTGCACATGCTCATTAAGACCTTTTTCTTCTTTCAAACACTACACTACACCAACAAACCCTAAAGCCATCATAAAAGGATTGCTACATTTCTCCTCCATATATTTTCTGTTGTAACATTTTGATACTTTGACCTAGCTACCTGGTTTTCATCCCTTATCCAACATTAAAACCCTAAAAACTCAAAACCTACATGAGCCTAACATATCTAACCTAAAATATTTTCCCATTCCAGTCTTCATTGGCTGTGAATTCATATATAGATCCCTCTTTGGTTTAGTAGGGCTAACTGCCGAATTCAAGTGGTTTGAGGTTACCTCCTTCGATCTCCCTTCTCAGACTTGGGATATTGTGGAGGATAACAGTAGGAAACCTAGAGGCACCACTTTTATCCAACTCATGAATATTATCATAATTTATGTGCCCAAATCTATCATGCCACAAGAAACTGGATGAAAATGAATCTACTTCATGGTGAGAGAGGTATGTATAATTATGTCCTCAGGTAGATTCCCTTTCAACTTCAAAAACTTATCATCCTCCAATCCTATCATGAGGACCATGCTATTGTAATACCTCCTTAGTTCAAATAAAACACATGAAGAGGCCTTGTTATTAAATTTGCATATGAGACATCAATTCTGCCACAATTAAGGAAGAAAGAGAACACTATTCAAAACAAAATATAGAAAACTATGAAATTTGGGCTTGATAGTGCCAATTCATAGGTTTGAGATACAAACTTCACCATATCTTCTACACTGTCATTCAACTCCTCATATAAATATCTCTAAAAGACATGTGGAAAGTATCACTAATGTTATGCAACTAAACATATCTTCAAGAAACAAATGGATTTTTGAACAAACCTTCATTTATGCCAACATTACAATGACGAATAAAAAAAATGAGTGAGTTAGACACCTTAACATTTACTTCATTTTTTTCCTTTCATGATTCTATCTTCTCCCACGGGATCCTACATGTCTTCACTTCATGTCCATTATTTCCATGATATACATGGTGAAGATCATATCTCTCACCATGAGGGGTTGAAGTTTGGCTTTGAGATAATTTTTCTCAAGCCCTATTATGTTGCCTCATTAGAGACACTTCCAAGTGAATATTATTTAAACCTTGTTTCAAGAAATCATGAAAATTATTGTCATTTTTCATAGTTACAATTTTATTATCATCGTCAAAATATGTTATAATAAACTATGCATATGGATTGAATTGGAAATCTTACAAATTTTAAATCTCAACCTAGCTAATGATAAGTCTAAACTACCATATTCACATGCATATACACTGTATCTTCTTAGGGTAGTGGTTTATTTTACATTGACAACCAAAGCCATGATTTCTCCTTGTAATGCAACTATGTAAATAATAGCAACAAAATTGCCCCCAATAGTAGTGAAACTTGTTTAAAATGGTTATTATTGATGTAAAGAGAATAAAATGATGTTTTTTGGGGTAAAAATTTGCTTATTTAATACATCATATTTTTTTTTCATAATCTACACAGAAAACTATCCAACGATGCAAAATTTGTCTTAATCAGAGTCTATATGCAAAAGTTATGCCACTAAGAAGTTGATTTTCTTATTTTCACCACCATATTTCAAAGAGGATGCCACATCATCGCCTATAACTGATGGAAAAATGGGTTATTCATGTGATTATGTTGAAGAAGAATCTACAAGACTCTATATTGTAGCTCTGTTTAAGAGTTGAGGTAGTCAAACCTAACTACTATTAGGCTATTGGGTTATGTTCTACCTAGACCACTAGGAGGAAAAAGTGTCATGTTCTTTTTTGAGTGCATTTGTTCCATAGATGATCCAAATAGTTGAGAAGGGTAGGAAGAGAGCACATGAAGATATTGTTTTAGTTGTAGTAGCCCATAGACCATAGGCCTTACTTCTTTTTACTTGCAACCATTTTCTATTCAGAGAAGGAAATCAGAGTGGCCTTACGTTCTAGCTGGATTTCTCCTGAAAGAGTTTCCTAGGTTATATCTTGTGTTAAATCGGGGTTTGTGGGTTTTGATTTTGGTAATCTCTATTTTCTATCTAATTTTAATTTACATGCATGCAAAATTAGTACTAACCTATAGATCTATAAATCTAAAGAGAAATAAAACCCTTGCAATATAGACTTCAGATTTTTAAATATAGTTTTATCAAATCTTTTTTGATGAACTGTCTAGTGGATATCCACGACAATTTACGGATCATATTTGGATACCAAAAGTACATGATGACTATTTTTCAAAATATATGTGGTAAGGGGATGGGGGAATTTTACTTCTACCAAAAATTAAATATTTGCCATCAAAGTAAAGGAATAGGGAACTTTTTGTCCACCAAACCTCTCAACATTTACTAATTAACTAAACGAGTGAAAAAAATAGAAAAGAAAAAATACCATCCCACAACAATATGTAACCATTATAGTAATCATTTACAAATAGAGAAAGCACGAGGTCCACAATACCATCTCGACTTCATGGGCCTGGTCTCAAAAAGGTTTGAAAATTCCCTACCAAGTGTATATCTCCATTTTGTCTCATATCCAATAGTCGAGGTTATTTTTGAATTTATTATAGCCCCTTTCAATGTTGCTAAGATGAGACTTATGGTGTAGGAAATCAGAATCAAAGACAGTTTGAACAGTGAAATTGAAGCTTTTTCTTACAAATGGTTTGCGTCCACTATTCACCAAATATGGAAGGAAGAAGGGTGGATGGGCTTGACTAGAGGAATCATCCCATATGTTCTTCATATTTCTTTCTTTGCTACCTTGGGTTACTTTGTATTCAAAATTGCAAGGATCATTATACTATAGTTTTTCCTCACCTCCAAATATATTTTCGCTCTTCCCCTTGAAGATTATTTTATTCAACAACAGACTCTAAGGGGCATACAAGATCAAAAAGATATTATATATATCCAATAAAACAATTGATATCCCCTATACTTTTGACGTGTAGTAATGTAAGAAAGGGTTCACTTTGTGACTCTTTCAAAACTTTGTGCTTCACATCGGTTTGGACGACTACAAGAACATTGTTTAAAGTGAAGTGAGATCTACATAAAAGAGGGAAAACCCAACAAGAGAGTGTAATGTAGTTAAATTATGAACTCAGTGACTACAAGGAAAAATTTTTATAGTGAAGTTGGATTGACCAAGAAGAGAAAAAACTTGACAAGAGAGTGTAAGGTAGTTCAATTTTGACCCCAAAATGAGTTTGATGAGATTGAAAGTTTGAAGAGTGAGATAGAAGAGGAAAACTACTATATCCTTTGTAGAAAAGATAGTCCTACAAAGGGATGTGTTTGTGTAAGGGTAGAGATGGTAGTGAGGTGAGAGAGGAGTGGAAGAGTGATAGACGGTAAACAAAAACACCTAAATTGGCTCTTGTGGCTCTAATACCATGTCAAGAAAAGTAACTCCCAAATTATATTACTTTGTGTACATGAGGAAATGTGACCTTTGCGATTCATATTCGAAGGTCGCTTCCTAGTCTAACTCTTCATTTTCCTATATTTTCATATTTATAATTTTCTTAACCATCCCTAAGGATTAGGTGTCTCATAGGAAATCACCTAGAGGACCTTGTCTAATAATAAATTATCCTTCAGTGAATTAGACAAAAGGCCAACTTAGGGATTCATGGGTCAATCGGCCCATTGGTGGACACAGATACCACAAAAGCATAAAAGTAATATCCTCATGGACAGTGTAGAAACGCGATACCCACCACCCCTAATAAACCTAGTCAAGGCTACAAATACAAAATTTTATGGTGATATCAAAATATATAAAAACTAATATGTCAATATATTTATCTCCCAAAGATCATGTGATCTTTCCTTAAATCATGAATACAAATGCATGAAATAAGAATTGTTATACAAATTTGGAGATAGAGAAAATCCTATATTTAAAACATACAATTTTGCATCATGGGCCAAGGATTATCCCTAAACTTGTAAGTAAAATATTTGAAGAGAAAGTGAAAATAATTTAAGATTATACTCTTGCAAATCTACATCAAGAGATAGAAAAAAATCAGTTGGATGCATGCATAACTTTCAAGGATTCTAAAAAACTTGAGAATAATTCAAAACTCATCAACCAACCTCTACAACCAATTCATAGAAACTTATGAATATGGTTGTTTTAATCCAAATCCAAAGCATACATCTAGTCCTAGTCATTGTTCATGCTCTTTAGGGAAAGGAAATAAAAAACAATTCTCCAAGCCTTTCCATCCTTAAGAAAATATTTTCATTTAAGAATGGGACCAATCTAAGGAAAACAAGTAAATGTTAAATCTGTCAAAATATAAACCACTAAGAAAATAATTTCCCTAAAAAAACAAAGGCAATGTACGAAAATATTAAAACTATTTTCATCACACTGACCCAATAGACTCTAATATTTGTTCTAATTATGATCTAGAAGTTGCATATATTATTAACTATTATGATATATTGAACAATCATCCCCTGAACATTGTGCCTCATACTCTAATTTAGATATTGACTTGTTATGTATAAATATGTTAATGATGTCTTCTAATGTTGATCTTTCCTCTGAAATTATTAGACTCCACAGGAAATTATATAATACACATGTCTGGGATATTCATAGGAAAATATATCTCTTGGTTCAAATTGATCATCTTACTTCTCAGTACCCTTGTGAAACCATGGTGAATCTCTTAGAGTCTTTCACGTCATTTGTTCCTCTCTCATTAATACTCCCCCTTGAATAGACTATGTCATCTTCTTCCAACCACCCTTTCATTCCTAAGTACTCCAAATATTCCTCCAAAGAGAAAAACCTATCACATGACAGTCAAATGAATAGAAAAATGAGGCAAAGGCAACACCAAATAATCCAACTACAACAACAAATAAAATAGTAAAAGCATACATTAAGAAATCTTTAAAAATAGCTTATTAAAGACAAAAAAATATTGCAAATTTTGCAGTTAGAGGAAGAGCCATCACCAGATGAAGAACTAGAAAAAACAGTTACCAAAGCAGATCCTAAAGTTGAATCTTAAAAGGATCCCTAGGAACTAAGCCAATCTCTAATATAGTTTTCTCCCCTATATCAATAAATAAAGGGAATCACATATCAAGTAATTATTCCCATAGAAATTAGGCTTAGAGGATATAAATCCTACAATTTGGATATACACACATGTCTTCATTGGGAAGATCTGTTAGCTCAAAGCTGACATTCTGGGTTCTCATCCTTCCACGACCTCGATGAGATACTGGATGACCTCGACGACGTACTGTACTAACCTGCGCTTCATTGGGAAGATCTATTAGCTCAAAGCTGACATTCTGGGTTCTCACCCTCAGCTTTTCCCTTTCACCAGAAATTGTGGAATTATTGCCAACATCTTCTTGTATATGTGGAGGTACAAATTTTGTAATTTGCTTCAGCTTCTTCCCTGCACAAGAAATTCTTGAATTATCACCAGTATATTTTTGTATACTTTGAGGCACAATGCTTGCAACTAGCCTCTTTTTTTTCCTTCCACGACATGAAATTCTGGAATTATCCCCAGCAAAATCTGTTATCTCAAAGCTGACATTTTGGGTTCTCATCCCTCCCCGACCTCGATGAGAACCTGTGCTTCATTGGGAATATCTGTTAGCTCAAAGCTGACATTCTGGGTTCTCATCCTTCCACGACCTCGATGAGATACTGGACAACCTCGACAAGGAACTGTAGTAACCTGCGCTTCATTGGGAAGATCTGTTAGCTCAAAGCTGACATTCTGGGTTCTCACCCTCAGCTTTTCCATTTCACCAAAAATTGTGGAATTATTGCCAACATCTTCTTGTACATGTGGAGGTACAAATTTCGCAATTTGCTTCAGCTTCTTCCCTGCACAAGAAATTCTTGAAGTATCACCAGTATCTTTTTGTATACTTTGAGGCACAGTGCTTGCAACTAGCCTTTTTTTCTTCCTTCCACGACATGAAATTCTCGAATTATCCCCAGCAAAATCTGTTAACTCAAAGCCGACATTCTGGGTTCTCATCCCTCTACGACCTCGATGAGATACTGGACAACCTCGACGAGGTACTGTAGTGACCTGTGCTTCATTGGGAAGATCTGTTAGCTCAAGGCTGACATTCTGGGTTCTCATCCTTCCACGACCTCGACGAGATACTGGACGACCTCGACGAGGTACTGCAGTAAAGGACAAAGATGCTAAGATATCTTTTTCCAATGAAGCACAGGTTACTGCAGTACCTCGTCGAGGTCATCCAGTATCTCGTCGAGGTCGTGGAAGGATGAGAACCCAGAATTTCAGCCTTGAGCTAACAGATCTTCCCAATGAAGCACAGGTCACTACAGTACCTCGTCGAGGTCGTCCAGTATCTCATCAAGGTCGTGGAGGGATGAAAACCCAGAATGTCGACTTTGAGTTAACAGATTTTGCTGGGGATAATTCGAGAATTTCATGTCGTGGAAGGAAGAAAAAGAGGCTAGTTGCAAGCACTAAGCCTCAAAGTATACAAAAAGATACTGGTGATACTTCAAGAATTTCTTGTGCAGGGAAGAAGCTGAAGCAAATTGCGAAATTTGTACCTCCACATATACAAGAAGATGTTGGCAATAATTCCACAATTTCTGGTGAAAGGGAAAAGCTGAGGGTGAGAACCCAGAATGTCAGCTTTGAGCTAACAGGTCTTCCCAATGAAGCACAGGTTACTACAGTTCCTCGTCGAGGTCGTCCAGTATCTCATCGAGGTCGTGGAAGGA
Organism: Pinus taeda; assembly: GCA_000404065.3. NCBI lineage: Eukaryota > Viridiplantae > Streptophyta > Pinopsida > Pinales > Pinaceae > Pinus > Pinus taeda. The sequence continues at coordinate 15,444 of APFE030504365.1, forward strand.
TGAGAACCCAGAATGTCAGCTTTGAGCTAACAGATATTCCCAATGAAGCACAGGTTACTACAATACCTTGTCGAGGTCGTCCAGTATCTCATCGAGGTCGGGGAGGGATGAGAACCCAGAATGTCAGCTTTGAGATAACAGATTTTGCTGGGGATAATTCCAGAATTTCATGTCGTGGAAGGAAAAAAAAGAGGCTAGTTGCAAGCATTGTGCCTCAAAGTATACAAAAAGATACTGGTGATAATTCAAGAATTTCTTGTGCAGGGAAGAAGCCGAAGCAAATTGCAAAATTTGTACCTCCACATATACAAGAAGATGTTGGCAATAATTCCACAATTTCTGGTGAAAGGGAAAAGCTGAGGGTGAGAACCCAGAATGTCGGCTTTGAGCTAACAGATCTTCCCAATGAAGTGCAGGTTAGTACAGTACGTCGTCGAGGTCGTCCAGTATCTCATCGAGGTCGTGGAAGGATGAGAACCCAGAATGTCAGCTTTGAGCTAACAGATCTTCCCAATGAAGACATGTGTGTATATCCAAATTGTAGGATTTGTATCCTCTAAGCCTAATTTCTGTGGGAATAATTACTTGATATGTGTGTATATTTTTATAACTTCCTAATTTTCAACTATAATTATAAAAGGTTTATTACTAATGAAACTAAACACAGTTACTTATAGAAATAACACATTTCTATAGAAATGTGTGTATATGTAGATAATTAGATAAAATGATTTAAAGTCTATTAAAGTCAATCCAACTGTATTTATTAGTTTTTGCTTTTTAAAAACTAAATGAAACGAGCAACAAATTAATCCAAAGATTCTATAATTTTTTAAGCTTTTTAGAAACTAAACGAAATGGTCAATCAAATCCATAGAGAAGGTTTGGAGGAGTCTAAACATGAAAATTGTATGGATGAAACTAAATTAGAATATGCATTAATTGCCTTGATCTGCGATCAATAACTATCAAATCATTTTGCAAATATTACTCCCTAACTCTATTAAAATAGTTTTGGATTTCCGTGGTCGTTCATATAAGTGGAAGATAGACTCATTATTTCATCAAATTATACTCGGTCACCTGCGTACAATATTCCTCAGCTCCTGGATTTCCTGCCGAGACATAACAATAGCCATCGTTATGAGCTTTCCAGACGCTGCACCAAAAATGATTAATCGAATATATTGAATTACCATCGAATACAAACTCAATATTAAATTTTAACATACCTCATCCCTGGCAAATCTTGTCGTAGAAAAGCGGTCTTCCCACCTATAACCGTGGAAAGTTAGCCAAAATCTTTCCGCCGCCGTTATGGATGTGAAGTTTATAGCAGCATAATGCGGTTGTTGTTGCAGAAGTTGCGGATCGTTAAGTATTGCGACAGCATCATATATTGTTTGGTAACTAACATGTAAATGTCCGTTAAAAAAATTCAATACCATAGTTATAAATATGGGGAGAGACACCATGTACATGTATGAAAGGGTGTGGTTTATATATATAATGGGTGTAATTTTTAATTCGAAATGGTTTTTTTTATTGAAATTTAGCAATATAATTTTAAATAAATT
>APFE030504370.1:0-12465 GCA_000404065.3 Pinus taeda
GGCCACTCTAAGCATATTCTCACAGGAAGCAAATTTGAAACCAGGGATTTGTTCATAATACATATAGCACTACACTTAGAATTACTCTGCTTTCAGAAATGTTGTCTTTTTAATTGATAAAATGTTTGTTAATAAGCATTAATTTTTTCAAATGATATTCATGGATGAACCATTTTACCATTCAAAAAATGAAGGTCAACCATTTATCAGTAAATCTATGAGAGATCTTGCTTGTAGTAGATAACCTTTACAATACCTTGGGTGCCTTTTTTTGAGATTTGAGGGCAATCTTCCATCTTTAAATTTTGCAATTTATGAGAAGTTACTAGAGGCTTGAGGCCAATATCACTCAAACCCAAGCACCTACAAAGTCACATGACACCCAAGCATGGAAAGCGCTTGACCAGTTGCATCCCTTCATCAATGACCTCCTGAAGTTCAAGGATATCTAAAAAGTGAATTGTATAGAGAGCCTCCATGCCACTGCCATTGAATGAATAAGTAAGGTCAAGAACTAAATCCTAGATAGGGCACACTTCAATTAATAAAATTATGCCAACAATACTGACGAAAGATGATGAACAGAAGTCTCCATCAGAGAATGATATTGAAACTAACTCCAATTTAAAGCAATTCCAAGAAATTGCTTGCAAGCTCTCATATATCAACCATAGAGGATCACTCATTGGGATAGTGTTGACGGTGTTGGAAATCCGTCAACCAAGGGGGTCTCCCCGATGAAAAGTCCCAATAGACTTCGCATCATTTGGTGTGGGAGCCCTTCCGAAACAAGGGCCGACTGCCATATATTCTTATCGATTTGCGTTGGATACAAAGTTCAACACAAGAGAGAAATGTACATATGATTTGGAATTAGCAAATGAACATGCCTTGTGGAATGTTCAGTTGTGGAATGTATCAAGGTTCTTCTACCGAAAGGGGAGAGAAAAGTGATCCTTTTAAAAAACAAGTAATAAATCTAGTAAAGACATATGAGCATGTACATATGAATGAATTATTAGACAACTAGCAAAGTAGTTCACATAGAAGCAACGATTGTTAAAACACAATCGACACACCTTAAACAAGATAAGTACCAAAGCTTCCAAAATAGTCCAGTTTCCTTAGTACAGATGAAAACAACATAAATAAAAAACATTCAAAGAATATTCTTACAATATTTACAACATACACATGAAAGTGTGTTGGCTCAATGAGCTTCTGAATTAAGCAAAAGTTCCAAGATACATCAAGACAATGAACACCACTAGCCCAAATAGTGGAGCATTAGAGCAACCACTTGCTCCTCCAAAAGAACTATTTTCCTCTCTAATGCCTGGTAGGAGGAGCCAAGGTGAAAAGTACTTTTCATGAGCTATGAGGATGTATATATAACAAATGGGGTGACCATTCACCTCCTTTGTGACTCTTGCACTACCCTCATCAATGTTTGACTTCTCTATGACCTTTTGACTCCTTCACGACTTTTCACATTCTATAGATGACTCTTGGATTTCCACTTTACATTACATTTCTCACATATTGAATTTACATAATCCACAAATGATGTGGCAAATGATGACTCATGAAATGACATGACATGACACTGATGACATGGACTACATGATGACATGGCAATGTCAAGTCATTCTTTGTTGTTGATTTCTTTGTGTCTTGTTGAAAGATAGAACATGCTTTTCTTCCTCCTCCTTCATAAGTGATCTAGACTTATACAGGAATGCAAAAGAATACAAATACAAACATAAACACCAAGATGCAATAGAAATAAAACTTCATTTCATTAATATCAAAGAATTGAAATATACTTACATACATAATCGAAATAAACTAGCTTGGGCGATGGTAGCTTATCTATGAGAAGAGATGTGACAACTACATGCTTCTGAACTATGTTACAATGAGACTCGGTGGCCTTTTTATCATTGAGAAACAATGAGAAACCCTAAACATCCAAAAACCTAACCATAGGAGATGAAGCGTTAAAAGTTTGTGGGCCCCGTTGGGATAAGTTGGAACATCAACTTCCCGGGGTTGTAACTTTGGCATATGATCTACGTTTGGCTATCATAATACCACATTTCGAAGGTCTCAAAGAGAAGATCGAATAAAAAAAGTAAACTAGTTAGGAACTTTTTCAGTATCTCTACTTTCCCTAAAAACATCTTTAAGTCTTTCAAAATGGCTCCAAAAGTTTAGGACCTGAAAAACTACCAAAAATAGTAAGTTGTGCTACAATTAGGGAAACTGAAAAGAAACAATGATGGAGTTCCAAGTGGAATAGATGAGTGGCCACCAATATCCTCCTGGATCAGTCCTCCCCCTTAGGAAGCAATGGTCCCCATTGCGTTGAGTGCCTCCACAAGATGGGGAAACTTCTGCTGAACTTGGTCCTTGGTCAACCACTTGCCTTGGTTTAGGAGATGGCCATCTTTGACAACCTGATACAATTGGATATTCTGCATGGTTATACCTCTTCCCCTTGGGAAGTGGCCATATAAGACGATCAATAGTTTCATTGGTCCTCAGAAATCAATGCAGAAATTTGATAGGATGTAATATGGTTGGTAGATGAGAGGGGCTAAAAACTTTAGCTTAATTGCCACATGAACTAATGCTGCAAAATAATTCTTATTACTACAGTCTCATGTCCAACAATAGGGACTAATAACTTAATAGTTCCAATTCATGCTATGATTGAACTTAAATGATAACCATATTTATATGAGAGGAGTAGCATGTGAAAGTACATGATATATATTTTCAACAAGTTTGTTAGAATTACTTTTATAATGTACTAATTTATTTTATTTTAATAATTAGGAATAATTTGAGGTAGATATAATTTTATTGTGGTATTTATTTAATTATTGAATAAAGAAGAAAGTTTATAGGATTGTTTTTAAATGATAATATGTTTATATTAAAATAACATATTGTTGGGTCAATTTATTGAATAAATTAACACAAGTATTTAATTATCAATCTGGGCTTGTAAGCTTGGAAGCATGTCCAAAATATATGGATTTTAGTTGTAGTCAATTTCAGAAGCTGAAATATAAATATTGAAAGAAATGCATATTACAAATATAAACTCTAATTAAGTAATTTCTAATTCACTTAAATAATATGTGGGGTGAGGCTCCTAACTTAGGAGAACCTGGTTGTCCTTCCTTGCAATACTATTTCCATGAAGATAAATCCAAAAGCACTAATTAACAATGGTTTATGATGCATAATATGTAAAAGAAGAGGCTCATAACTAAGGAGGACCAGGTTGTCCTTCTTCACAATTCTTGTTTCAAACCAAAAACGCAGAAATAACTTCAAATAAGAAAAGGAGAATGAAATTTAGTTTTAGTTCAAGATCAAATAGAAGGGGAATTCAACTTAAATTCCTGTGTGTCCCTTCATATGTAGATTAGAATTAAACCAATATCCATTCAGCAATCATCACACATCTAAATACATTTGAAACAAGAACTAATTTTTGAAACTATGAAAATTTAACCAAGAAGTGCACTTAGCTTGGTGTGGGGGCCCTCCACCCTTGCCTTGCACACTTGAAGAAACATCAACTACAACAACTTCAATAAATCAACCAAGCATGAACATCAAATTGAAATGAAACAGGTTCTTCAATTAACTTTCTGTCTTCAAAGAGTCTCAAAATTAGATTACATAAATTCTACATGCTTAAGCCTTCATTGGTCTTGGCTTAAATAGAGAAATACTAAACCAAATTGACTGAAAAGTCTCTAACAACCTTATCTATCCTAATCCCATCTACCTTGGTCGAATCCACCCATTCAGTTATACAAAATTTCGAAAAATCCCAAAAATCATTAATTCTGGCATATTTCCTAGGGATTTCCTAAATCACTGGTCCTGTTTGACCATCTTTGACCGGGCATGTTTAAGCTCAGTTTGACGAAACCAATAGGTACACGTCCATCCTTATTTCCCAAGCTTTCCATATCTATGCTTAGCTCGTGCCCAGGTGTCCCGCAAGTATGACTTCAATGGAGCCATTATGAGAATTTTCAATTCTGTCCAAAAATACACTAAAACCCCAATTTTTACTAAAATTTCTAAAAATCGAAAAACTTAATCTAAGTACCTGATTGTGCAAAATAAGGGTAAAATGAGGCATAAGTAAGTGGAATGAGGTGGAAAACGATGGTAAATAAGTGGGTTTATGATAAACAAAAATGACCAAAATTGAGGGCCAACACATATAAACGTATATAATAAATATTTTTAACAAACGTTTTAAATTGTTTTTATAAAGTATTGATTTTTTTTTTTTTTCATAATTAGAGATAATATAAAGAGAAGATATTTTCGGTTGGGGTGTTTTGCATGTTAAAGGATGGGGGTGAGCTATCGCCATTCCACCTGGCCATTTGACTAGGAGACATGGTAGCATGCTCCCCTATCTAGTCATTTAAAGAATCAAATCGACACAAGGATAATTACTATCATGGCAACATGTATGTTAAACACCACCCTAGTTGTTTACACTCTTATCAAATCTGCCTCACCTAGCTCACGATCTCTCGGCTTGATCATCTGAGATTCTCCTATGCGACTGAACACACTTTCCATTCAACAAAAATGGAATTTAATTCCTCAGTCACAACAATTAAGAGCTCTAACTCTATTGACCAATTTTGATAGTAGGTTGTCGATTGCATCAATGTGATTGTAATGGAAAATCCAATTGTCTTGATAGTTCAATTGCCTCTCAAATGTGAAAGTACATTTGGCGAAGAGAAACTTACATTGGTTCATCCCTACATGCCTTTCTCACACAGTTCCATCACTTCTAGCTATCCAATAAGAATTGGAGATTAGGAAAGCTAACTTATCAGTGAGCTTTGCTCCACAAAGTTAGCATTTTCCCTTCTTAATCACAACTGGAATTTAGTCACACTCAATAGAAAGGCTCTTTGTGTGAAGGTCTATGTCAAGTCCCAAATCCGTCGAGATCACTTTATAGTTGTGAAGTAGCTCTTCATCTATCAAGCGATTTCTCCCTTAGGCGAGCTTACCCTTCTCTTCTCCCGGTACTTTCTCAAGTCTTCTTTTCATGGTCTTCATGCCTGGTATGTTACTTCTCAAGGCAGCCTAGTCTCCTTTCCATTTATGTTAAACTTCAACTCTATATATCTCTAGGATGCACCCTCTCATGGTTCTTAGTTCCTCATGATCCTCCCTTCTACTAGAACTTATATTTTCTTCCCCCCTTGCCACTATAGTTTGTAGTTAACTTCATTCATTTGTTGGGGACATAGATATGACTTTGTTCTAATTTCTCCAACCTTTTTTTTGTCCATATTGATCTCTTTCTTGATGCATCCACACCTATTCCTTGGTCTTTTTCCCATCCATGTATAATCTCTATGCCACACGAATGATCCCGAGTCATAAGGGGCACAATATACTATCAAGAATGTGAATCATGGGAGCACACAAACCCATCATATATTATAGGAAGAAACAACTCATATTCAGGAGCTTACCCTGGCCCCCATTTAGGAAGAAATCACACATGCTGAGTGAGAAGGAACCACTCAAAGGTACCTATTATTGGACACGAGGTACTGGTCAAGTTGGCTGATTGAGTTCCCGATACAAGGCATGCACGTGGGTGCTTCAATCGATATATGCACATGGTGGACCTATACTGGCACATGAAATTCCTTCTTAGCGGGGTTCTACGGGATTGACATGAGCATAAAGAAGACCTCCTCCTCTCCATGGAGAACCTACATCAGCACATGGCATACTTGGATCAATGACTAGAGTGCATAGAGAAACACCTTGGCACTCCCCCCAGTGTTTGTTGCTCACCGGGCTTTGAAAAGAGGACATTGCACTCACATTTACTTTACATTTCATGGGCTTGCCAAGTAAGATCCCCGGGGTGGGGATAAGTTCATATTAAATCGATATGGCTTTCACAACCATTATTATTGATCATAAGGTGAGATCACAAACAACATAATATGAGTAAAAATATAGAACTATTAAACCTCTTTTGATTAAATTATTTGAACACAACATCATGATGCCCACATTTATTCCTTTAAGGCATATAATACATACAAGTTTGGTAATGATTCATATTTGGAAAATTATTGTTTTAAAATAAACTAGATAACATATGAAATGATGATATTTTATAATTGTAGAAGTTATTCTAAGATACCATAAAACAAGTGTATTTGGTATATTATTATTAAAACACAAGTATAGAAAATCTACATAGAGGAAAGGGAGTGTGGGTGGAAATCATGTAAGTAACCATAATCATAACACTACTAATTCATTGTTTTATCAATCTCCCAAGCATGGAAAAGTCTGAGGAGGAGTCTATCAAGGACTTTTGGGTGACATAAAGCACCTTGCATGGGCCAACATTCTAGTTTTTCTCTTTGTATGAAATGTATTGAGGAGCTATGTTGATTTTAGGTCTTTTATTTTAGGTAGTATACATGTCATATGATTTAGAACAAATCATAGTTTTGTAGTTAGAAGGGTTTATGGAACAATGAATGTAATTTTAGTATTAGGCTATGACCACCTAAATTTATGTTTGTATTATAATATTGATTAGCCAAGCCACACTTTTTTCTAATACGAAGTTATCTATTATTATTTATAAAAAACACTTTGACCCAATTTACTTCTTTAGACCTAAGGCAAGGAATATTTTGTTCACCATTTCTAGAACCTATATTTATGCAAATTAAAAGTCCCCTAAATATTTCTATGTGCTTCTGTTTGCGGACAAGGAATCATGGCAAATTTTGGTGTGCACATTTAGTTGTGGCATGTAGACAAGATTCCTCTGTTCTCCTCTCTACTAAGCATTGGAGAGTGATCATGGCTCTCTATTTAGCAATAGAGGATTCTAGGGCTTATCACTTTTGTTCATGGCTCATTTGATGAAAAGTTCTTCAGGGCTCTTCTGCTGACCCTCGCACCTCAAGCAAGAGGCTTCTTCATGGACTTAAGTCGAGTGGTAATTATGAGTCCACCCAATTGAATTTATAAACTTCCTAGTATTTCTGTGGAAAGGTCAGTCTAGGTTTTGGCATATCATCCAAGAATTCTCTATGCTTCATATGTTTGTGGTTTGCGTGCAGGAATATTTTGTTCAGGTCTCTCCATAACTTCACTTAGGGGAAGGGTTTGGTTTGGTTTCTAGGCAGTTAACTACCAAGCTTTTTCCCTCTAGGTCTCCCCTTTTCCAATCTAGTTACGCAATTCTCATATGGATTATAGCTCGAAATCTGAAGCTTATGCGAGTTTCAAATAATGTCCTAATTGAATTTCCTAAATTGAAGCACTCTAGCATGAACTATATGACCTATGGGTGAAATTCTGGAAGATGCATCATTCACAAGTAGAGCAAGAAGAATGCAATTCAACTCTCAAGGAGAATTTGGCTAAGATGGAATATAAAGTAGATGTTCTCTGTTGCATGAAAATTGTCACCTTCACATTCTGCAATCTGTGTGAGTCTGTTACCATTCATACTTTTCTCCTTTGCAAGTCTTAAGCCTCAGTTCCTCATATAAAGCCTTGAAAATAAGAGAAAGCCCTCAAAAGTCTCTAAAATTGTGGTTTCGCACTTTCTCTTAGCATTACCTGCAGTCTCGCACCTAAAGGTCATGTCTCCTGCGCACCTGACAACTCTGTCTCTGTGTTATGGGTGCAGACCCCTGTAAAACTAAAAAGGGTGCAAGTATATTATTAAAATCTCACTTTGAGTCATTTCTAGAAGCTTCTTGAAGGAATCTTGAGGTGGCAAGTTCGCTTCCTTAAGGTTCATGCATCCCATACCTTAAGGAGCTAACCTCTTGATGTGAGGAACTTATCCCTTTGATGGAGGACTCTATCCCTTCATAGGTGGACCTGTAACCTCCTTCCTCTACATTATAAAATGAAGCATTGGGCTGGTTACTGGGAGGTTGAAAGCTAAATATTTTTGAGGTGAAATGCTGCCGGAACTTAGTCTTCCTAATTGAGCTTTTGTGAGGAGATTACATACCTCTTTGATCTCATTTGGAAGAGTGTGAGGCTTGTCAAAGTAAAGGAGATTCCTCTTTCAGACCCTGGGAAGAGCTTGTTCAACATCAAGGTTGAAAAGATTGTAAGGTTCTTCTACTTCAAAGTTAATACAAACAAGTTTGTTTTTCTCAATAAGCTGTGTTTTATGGTTTATTTTATGGATTCCTTGATCACCATAATGAACATGATTTATGATATTAGCTATGTAGGTGTTATTTGATGTGTGCTTTTTTGTGATCACAGGTTCTCAAAAGGAAACTCTTTCAGACAGTTGAAGGATGGCTGCTACAAAACTAGTGTTGGACTTAAGGTAGGGTCTAAACACCTCTATAGTTTTTGTTCATGAATCGTATATGTTTAGAGAAATATAGATTTGATTGTCTTTCTTGTTGCTAGATATCTTTTGATACTAGGGAGATTGGCCTTGTCCGCAAGATCGATTTATCCGGCCAACAAATTGGCAACTCTGCTAGGGAACTGAATTTGGTTTTTGGTTTTCCTTTGTCTTGGACTTGAGGAACTTGTTTTCATTTCTGGTTTTTGCTTGATGTGTGTGGGATTGGGTAGCTTTTAGGATTTGGATTATTTTTTGTTTTTTTGAAGTTTCCAGGGGACCACACTTTCTTTTTACAGACAGTGCAGGCATCTCCACACTTTTCCTTTAGTACATAGAGCAGTACCACATCTGGTTCTTCTGGAAGCCTGCGGACCCTGTGAATTTTTTTGAAAAAACCTAAAATGTTTTCTTCCAGTTAAGTTTAGGTTTTATTTACGGCTTCTAGTGTCTACCCAGATCTGTATGTGCTCTGTCAAAAACTCTTATGAGAGTTCCATTGGCATTTTTGTTTTAGATGATTTTTTAGAAGTTTTGCATGCATGGAGTGGTTTTCACTTGGTCTCTGTAGTGACTCAAAGATCAGAAGCCTTAGATTACCATGGTGTCTCTTTGTCTTCTTGATGAGTCTGACTGGTTTGTGAAATTTTTCATTTGTGAGAAATAGACTTACTTTTCTCTTTGAAATCTTTGAACGAACTTGATTATAAGTTTTGAATTTCATTTTTATAAAAGAAAACATATTTAGATGTTTTTTTGATTGATTTGTTATTCTGGACGAATTAATCCTTAGTTTACTTAATAACTAAGTAAAACGTCCTAAAAAAGAATTGAATCTTTTATTTCAATTAGGTTTTTAGAAGTTTTTAGATCTCAAGATTAGTTTTGTAGTTTTGAGTGTTTTCTAGAAATTGTAGAATCTCTTTTGAAAGAAATTGTTTTTTGTAGTTTTGAGTGTTGAAAAAAGGAAAGGGATTTATTGTGAGCATAATTAGTAGTCTCGTTTTGAGTTTTTATTGAAAAATACAAACAATTTCCTTTTCATTTACATGTTGAAAGAAAGATTTGTTTTTCAAAGAATTTCATTCTCGAACTCTTTCTTTTAGCTAGAAATTCATTGAAATAAAAACTGATTGTTTATCATTTTAGGTGCATTTTTTAGTGTTTTTGGAGTCAAGTCTTCACACCATCAAAGTTTAATTTCCATACCTATTGACTTAAAGAACAAGCCATAAAAGTAACGCTTAATTAAAATTGATCTAGCAATCTTTTTTTATTTCTAGGGCTCTTATCACCAATATAGCTTAGGCTAGTATCTTGGAGTAGGGAGTAATTAACTCTCCAAGATAGTTAAAACAAACAAGTAGATATATCTTACGGTAGGAAATAAATCCAATTGTAATTTATACATTCTAGGAAGCTCCTCTTAAAGGAGTCAATCACGAGATCATGTCTGAACCTTTGAGACAATCAAGTCTATTTCATTGGGAAAGATAGAAGATTTGTGCGTATTATAAATGGTAAACCTCGGATTAACCATTGTTGAGGAGCCTGGGGTCACTTGTTGGTAAACCTCAGATTGATCATGTCAAGGAACCTTTAAGGGGATTGAGATTTGTTACTCTGCCCTTGTGCGTAGATCGGATCGTAGACTCTTCCCCTAGTTGTATTTGTTGATGTTGGTAACCTTAGTGTCCATAAACTTAAGATTATTTCCTAAGGTGATGGTGAAGGACGGGTTTCACTGTACCTGGAGCAGACGTCGACTAGACTCACTTGGACTCTCTGGGGGGTTCTCTTCACTCGAGACAGTTTTGTGAAGAAACTTGTGCTAGTCTGTTTCATTAAGTAGGTTGTCGGGGTAACTGTTCCAACCGCCCTACGACGTTGGATTTCATCACTGACTAGTGTTTTTAGTATGGGAAGTTACTGTTTGTGTGTGGTTTGAACTCTTAGATTTTTAGGGGTGTGATTCAATTGTTTGTTTCTTTATAAACTTTAGGTGGATTTATTGAAATTTTTCTTTGTTTACGTGTGGGTAATTAAATATTTAATCGTGGTTGAATTACCAAGACAATCTCGTAGGATTTGGGGGCAACCTCCTGAGTATACACCAATCCAGCTTGAAGGGCTACAAGCTCTTGTATCTCCTAGTGACAGTAGAATTGGGTCACAAGAAGCCAGAGATTTAATTGTTGATCCTAATTATCAAGTACAGACAACAGAGTATATTTCTGAGCCAATTTCACTTTCCGAAGTAACCGGTAGTTTTTCTCCTGCTAGTGAATTAGCCAAAGAACCTGAAATTTTTGAGCCTGAAACTGAACCTGCTCCTACTCCATCTTCAGGATTTGCTTCTCCAACTTCCAGTGGTCTTGGTTCACCCAGGGTAGGAAGTATCATTACCCAAAATATTCCTTATGGACTCATTTCTATGAAGAACTTGTTAGTCCAGACGAAGATATAATTCTTCCCGAAAATCAACCAACTTTAGAACTTAGGGAGCGTGAATCAATTTTCTATAGTCCTTTTAGGAGTGACGCTTAGTACGTATCATTGACAAATTTTTTAGAAAGCCCACGCCTTACTTTTTCACCACCTCGAATTCCTTTTCATCCAACACCGAGAGGCTATTGTCCTCCTTCGAATATGTCGAGACAGTCATCTATGTTTTCTCAAACACCAGAAACATTTTTATATGGCGGTCCTTTTGTTCCTTCGGGGTACCAGTCACTCGCTGGTACTTTTTCAGGAGCATCTCCTCAACCAATTGAACATGAGATATCAACTGGTAATAATGGAACTCAACTGTTGAGCATAGAAGAAATTATTATGATGTCTGGTACTATTCCAAATCCACAACCTCAAGGTAGTCAGTTACTTCCTGGAGGGCAACCTCAAGGTAGTCAGTTACCGCCTAGAGGGCAACCTCAAGGTAGTCAGTTACCACCTGGGGGGCAACCTCAAGGTAGTCAATTATCGCCTGGGGGGAAACCTCAGGGTAGTCAGTTACCACCTGGGGGGCAACCTCAAGGACAATACATATCGTTAGGACAATACATACCTCAAGGTCAACCATAGTATCAATATATACCTCAAGGTCAACCCCACTTTCAGTATGTGCCTCAAGGTTATCAACCTCAAAGTCAGTACCCAACTCAAGGTTTCCAACCACCTTCTGGTCAACCATTTGTACAAGGAGCTAGAAATGTGCCGCTTAATTATCACCCCTATGCTCAACCCAGTTATGGTCCTCCATATGCTCAACCTTTTATGGGTCCATACCCCGGAACGAATATGATGTAGGATCCGTCTCAAATTCAACAGACTATGCAACCTAATGTGTAGTTATGAAGTCAACCTGGACAAACTTTGGTCGCTGGTCCAACCCAGCAACCTGTCCAGCCTATGGTTCAAACTTTTGCACCTGGTTCAGTTCAACAGTCTAGGCCTAGTTGATCCGGATTTAAACAGGAACGCAACAAATTACAGAGATAACCATATACACAAAGATGCAGCGGAAATAATACTTCATTTCATTAATGGGAAATACTGAAACATGCTTACAATCAGAAATGGAATAAACTAGCTAGGGCAATGGTAGCTTATCTCTGAGAAGAGATGTGATGGCTACATGCCTCTGAACTGTGTTACAATGAGGCTCGAAGGCCTATTTATTGTTGAGAAACAATGAAAAAAACCATTCACATTCCAAAACCTAACCCTAGGAGATGAAACACCAAACTGTGGGCCTCGTTTGGGGGTAAGTTGGTACATCAACTTCCCGGGGTCGTAACTTTAGCATATGATTTTCGTTTGACGCGTACAATAGCTCATTAGAAAGATCTATTCGAGCACTATGATTGTTGGAACGAGCAACATCAGTCCATTGCATGGCCGCATGGTGCCCCTGGATTCCCCAAAAAATGTCGTTTAGGGCCTCAAAACGACTCCGGAAGTTCAGGACCCGAAAAACTGCTAAAAATAGTAAGTTGTGCTACAATTAAGGAAATTGAAAATGTTGAGAAAGA
>APFE030504378.1:0-13006 GCA_000404065.3 Pinus taeda
GGTCCTGGCGTATATCCCCTTCTTTTGATGTTTCTTGATCCTTTTCTTCCTCCTCTTCATATTCTATGTAAAATAATTCTTCTCAGCACACTTATGACCTTTAGTGCATTTGCTATCACAATTGTAACAAAGCCCTTTTTCTCCTTTTTCTTCCAATTGTTGTGGTGTAAACCTTGTAGGTTGTGGAAGGCTAGGAGAAACACACTTCCATATTTATAGTTGTGAGGGGTAGAATTCCTTGTTGCAATAATTTTTCTTTCCACTTTGTAACAAAGCCCTTTTTCTCTTTTTTCTTCTAATTGTTGTGGTGTTACTCTAAAGAAGGTGTTGCGCTTTGTATTCTCATAATGTGCTATAATTTCCTCCTTGAAAATTGACCACGTAACAAGTTGTTTACAAGAACAAAGCCCTTTATACCATAAAAATTGATCTTGTTCTAAATATGAAGATGCAATACATATCTTTTGAAATAGTGGTACACCATGTAGATCAAAATATTTCTCCATCTATAGTATCCAATTTACCAGATCCTTGCCATCAAAATTCCTCATCTCGCCTTTTCTTGATTTTAGGAGCTCGATCTTGAAATTACTGTAACTCTATACTTTCGAATATTTATGTTCTAAAATTACGACTTGCAGTAGCCCTCTGCGTCCTCTTTCCAATGCCACTAGTCTGATCGAATTTAGATTCTCTAAGAAAGAGTTATGCACAATCTCCCAAGATGACCTGATTATATACCTTTTCAGAAGAGCGAACTTGTATGAAGTTCCAAGTGTCATTGTTTTGACCTTAGGATCTAAAAAATATACACAGGAAACTACAGTCTGTCCTCTTTCCGTAGATTTTTACGAAATTTTAATCTAATGCTCAAAACAAAAGTTATGTCTATTTTCCCCAGGTCACCTGTTTGGAATGTAATTTGGGAGTCTGCAAAAAGGCCAACTTCCTCAAATCATATCTCCAAAAGTATAGCGTGAAAAGCTCTGAAATTCGGACCTGAGGTTTAGAGCAATTTCCGCCCAAATTGGTTTTTTTTGTAGTGTTTGAAACATCCAGAAAAAAAGTTATAGCACAGTTTCCACAATGACCTGTTTGGAGCAGCAAAACCCTAGAATCCAAAGCTCTGATACCAAATGTTATGAAACCAGCTCACAAAAAGATAGAAAAGATAGATGAATGCGTTAGAAATAAGCCTCTTCGAGGGGGAAACCTCCTTTACATTACAGAAATGAACAATTCTTGGATGATACAAATGAAAAGACCTCCTTTTTTTATATATAGGAGTCTAAGGGGTCATAATATAAATCAGAGCCCACATAACAATAATAATGTAAGGGCACAATAATAACAATAGTGGGCTTCTATGGGGCACAATAGTAACAATATGGGGACTACATGGGTGCAACAATATAATAAGGGGGTTGTATTAATAACAATAAGGGGTTACACTAGTAGTATAAGGGCCTAACAAATAATTCTTCTATTGAGGGCATCTTATAGCTTAGTTAATGATATATTCCATGTCTTTGATATCTTCCATGCCTTTGATTACGTTACATTTGCAAATTAGAATGGGCAATCGAGCTAGTTGGATATATACAAATGCTTGTTAGAATATAACACAGTCCCTATATGGTCTCAATATTTGGAAATTATTTTATTACCAACATTAGTTCCAATAAATGTGTGTAATTACTCAATGCCATCTAGAACTATTGATGAAACCCATATTTATTCCACTAAGTATTGTAGGGTCCCTTTTGGTAGTCCATTTTCTTGATTGTGTTGCGATGCTTCTTGCTTGGTATCAACTCTAGTTACATTAGATAAAGGTAAGTTGTTGGAACAATCCCTATGCAATCCAAATATAAAATTCAAACTTTCCTCACCATAAATCAATTTAGATCTTTGATAAAGCACCTCAAATCTGCACTAAAATTATTTAATGATATTTGGTTTGAGTTAACACTATTTGAATAGATAGAAGAAAATTTATGTAAACTTAGATCCATAGGGAAATCCTTTTTTTCCATTTTCCTATGTGCACTATATGCCCACTGATCAACAATATGCATAAGCTTAGAGGAAATGAGCACAAGGACTACTTTTGGTGCCAAACAAAGATCATTTATATAGAATGTCCCCCCCCCCGCACCCCCCCTCGTGGAGAGGTGTACAATCTTCCTGGGGTATACATCCAGTTGAAAACAAATACCTCTAAATAATCATGCTCCACACCCAACAATGTCTCCTAGATCTTCTCCAAGTTCCACCATCTAAAACCTCTTATAAAAACAAGTTCTAGTGAAAACGCCACAATGACTTGTTTGAATTAGTGAAACCCTAGGGTCAAGAGCTCTGATACCAAATGTTATGATTCTTGCGCCTTAAAAATGATAGGAAACTGATAATTACAATCCACTACAAGGAGAAAACCTCCTTTTAAAATAAATACAATGAACAAGAAAATATTTGATGATCCTAAGACTAGGTCTCCTTAGCATATATATAGGAGATAAATGATAGAATGATAATAAAATGGGACCATGACAAGTTCTAGCCTACATAACAATATAACAATAGAAATTTCATTCAATATCTAGGGATTAATAAGGACTTTTTGGGTTAATATGGGGCTTATATAGGGCTTAACACATCAATACAAATTTTCTAAATCCACTGATGATTGAAGGAAAATGATCAATAAAAGCTACCAAGTTAGACTATTTTGATCCCATTATTTACTCTTAAGAAGAATTGGAGAGCAATAAGGTCTAAACCATAAATATAAATGAACTTCAACATCATTGATATGCCAAGATGAACATAAGCCTTACAATTATAGAATGTAAGAATTTGGAGTAGAATCACATAAGCCATGCCTTCATTTTTTATTCTCATAAGTTTAGATGCAAAAAGATGGAACAAGGATAACCAAGCATATTTTTTCAATTTTTGTGAAGACTTTAAAAGGGTGAAATATGTTAGATTGATGAAGAAATGATTGAATGGACTTCTACTTATAAACAAAACTAGATAGATTAAATCTACGGAATAAAATACATTAAAGTTCTTGCTCATCATCGATTAACTCTGTCATGTCTATTAGAGTCAATGATCAATGCTACAAACAATTGTTGCTTCCAGTGCATACTAAATAACAATACAGATGTTATGCATAGATTTTACTCATTTGACATAAGGTATGATGCCTTCCTCAAAGATTCAAAGCATCCCCAGTCTCACCCAACAAGGAAAAGACTTTAAATATATAATAAAATGTATTCTAGCTGTGAGATATTTTCCAGATGAGACAACAGAGAAGTAACTATATGAGCGAGTAATAGATTATCTAAATGAACCAGCAAAGAAGAAACTACATCGATTGATCTTTGAATCAATAAATAATGTTTATGGGAAGCCTACTTCATCTTAAGGCTATAAATTCTAGATAAGGCATTGGGAGAATAAAACCAGTAGATCACCAAAACAGAAAAAACAAATGATAAATTTTTACACCAGTAAAGGTCCACGTCAAAGGGTTTGCTCTAAATAATTCTCCTGGTGTTTCTTATTACCCAAAACTGAAAATGCACCCAATCGCTTGACCCATGAAATATCTAGGAAACCCCAAATCTATCCCAGACTCAAACCCCTAACGAGCCACATTGAAGGCAACATAAATCCAAGCCTAAGATAGGGTAAAGAAATTTCAATTATAAATAATAAATACAGTAAAAAAAATGAGGGCAGAGAAGGAATCGAAAAAGAGGCCTAGAACAAGATCATGTAATGCAAAATTCAAATTTAAATTGTGATTTGGCATTGGCTTTGTATAGTACTAAACACAGGGACCTAAAAAACCACCAATTGTTGTAGCTGCTAGAACATGAAACTGCTTGGACTTCTACAGTTGTATATCTGAACATCATAACCTCTCCCAGCGTATCTGATGGCTTTTTAGTAGACTTTTTTATTTTTTCCTCAAGGGGAGGGGAACCATCACTCTTAGATTTGACAGGCAGAGCATAAATGCAAACTCGGTATCTGTATTAGCTTCTAGTGTATATTTTTAATGGGATTCACCACGCTAGGATGGTGGTTTTAGCTAATTCCAGAGCGCAAAACCCTCTAAACAATTCTCTCTATTTTCTATGATTCTCCTCATCTCTTGTAAATGCATTCATCCATACAATATCTTGAAGAGAATCCTTTACCTTCCCTTCCAATCTAAAAGTCTTGTTTCTTCACATAATCCCCTTTTCTAGAAAAATCATAAGATATCAGATGTTGAATGCAACTAGATGTTTGATCATCAATATAGCATGATAGAATATCATGGTAAATAAAACTATGAAAAGCTAAGTCACCTAACATGGGGACACGCAGGACACAAAAATTCGAGTGTCCGTCACAGGTACGTTGACCCCTCGGAACAGGACATGAATATATATATTATATATATATTATATATATATATATATATATATATATATATATATATATATTATATCTTACACCAATTCTCATTCATGATAGAAATTCAGACATAAATCTATATTCTACATTGTAAATTTAAAATTTGAAAGTTTTACAAAGTAACATTATGCATACAAATACAATTGTGACAGATTCATCAATGATCAAATAGGAGAAAGAAAAGAAACTTCAAACTGCAGTTTTCTCATTAGGTCATCAAAATCAAAATGTGTTACATAGGTAGTAGCAATGCCAATGGCAAATAGAAATGGAAAATACAAAAAAACTGCAAGCCTCAAGGAAAATAGAAATGGAAAATACAAAACAACTACACTTGCAGAACCTGATGAAATTGGAATAGGAGGGGCATCACCAATGGGGAGATTCTTCCCCTTCATTCTCCCCTTCCCAAATGCCCTTGATTGAGCCATGAATGTTGTAAAAAGATAAAGAAAAAATGCACAAACTTGTAAAAAAAATGCACATGCAAACTGTTGTATTAAAAAAATAAATAAATAAATTGAAGCAAAATGCACATACCTATTTCTTGAATCGCCAATGCTCCCAAACCCTTTTCTAGTTGCTCCCACACACCCACAGAAAGAGAGACACAAAACAATGAGGGAGAAATGAGCCAAAAGTGGGCTTTATGGGACGCATGACATGCATTTTCAAGGGACACGATCGAAGGACATGTGTCCCATTGAATCCCACAATTGAGACATGATTAGAGGACACATGTCCCATCAAATCATGTATATTCATGGGATTCGGGAGACAACTGGGGTTTTGAGCAAATTCGGTTTCTTAAATGAAAAGTGAATCATTCAATTGGAACCTCAAAATTATATCAAACATTCATTCCCAATAAAGATATTTGTTTAATGTAATAAATATAAATATCATATATTTATGTTTATTACATACAATGACAAGGTGACATCCTCACTCTCAGTGAAAAACCCTAGACGATTAATCAATACAAATCTCCAAAGGTCCTCATCCAATTTAAATACATGGTTTTCCTCCATGTTAAACAAACTAGACAACACAAAGCCCTTCTGGTACTCTGCAACACTTCCCCCCAAGACATTAGTCTTCCATAAAAATAAACCAAATTTGTCGAGTCAAATGGATTCCATACATTTTAAACTTTAATATATCCACAAGCAACTAACAGTTGATTAGAAACAAAGTTAATACATTGACTCATGAATCCAACATTCACCGCACAAGGATCACAAGGGAGAGCACAACATACAAGTTGTCTTTCAATCTCAAGGATTTTCAACACCATCTCATTCACTCTTTCCTCCCTAAGATTGTGAGTTAGCAAGATGTAAAGCAAAAAAGAAAAATCACAGTGAAAGAATTCATTCGTTGAAATGAGCCCATTTGAAAGTGTTAGTCCTAGCCTTAGACTCCTTTTAAAATTGAACAAAAGCTGCTAATGAAAAATATACACTCTAAGCAAGCAAATGCAAGAATCCTTTCAGCAAAAATTCCAGAGCAACGGGGAAGGGGCGAAAATCCTTGGTATAAGCCTGTTGGCTTGTTGGGCCCTCACCTAGGTTCAGAAGTGATTTATCCAAACAAATCCTAAAACTACCAGCCCTTTCAGCAACAGTCTGCGGAGTGTGGATTGAGGTCTCACCCGAGGTAGTATGGGAGGGTGCTAGAACCAAGTTTCCACACCCTTGGGATGTCTTGATGGGTTTTGGAAGGCTTGCGACCCCACTCTATGCACTGCGCTACTTTGTGCAGATGTCTATCTAGTTCAACTACCTTCCCGCGGCTTAAGTGAAGGGCACAAATGTTCTTTACCCTTTACTGTGGTTATTATTACTATAGATAGACTTGAATTAAGCCAATACTTTCATTTACCATGGAAGGAGACCATGGAAGGAGACCTTGTTGATAGTAGCAAACCAGTTCGCAATGCCACTAAGGATGCTCTGGAAGAGTTGCTGACAGAGCAAACAATTTTGTTGGGGGTTCTCAGATCACAGTTGCAGGCATTACAGGTGCGACCCCCAGGAGTGATGACACTACACCTGGCGGAAGATGCAGCCAAAGTTGAGCAAATGTTGCGAGCTTGCACAACGAACACTTTTACGTTACCAGCAGGCGCCGTCTTAGTAGAAGCTGAAGGTGACATGAGGGGCTAGGGGTTGAATTTGGCCGCCCTTCCCAGAGAAAACCTTTACCAGCTACAGGATGGGGTAACCACTGAGCTCCGTGCCAAGGAAGGTTGCACCCTCCATGTCTTAATGGAACAAAAGGGATATCTGGAGCAGATCAGTCTACAACGCAATGACTTAGTTTTACACAACCAAGGATTGGAACAGGTCGTGGAGGAGGCCTATAGCAGCATACCAGAACTGACTGTGCCAATGGAACTCCCAACAACTAAAAAGATTCATCACATGGCAGCAGGATTCCATAGGGACCAAGAGGAGGCCACGAAATTTCAGTTGGAGTTGAACTTGCAGAACACTGAGCTACAACTGAAGGCGCAACCCTCTACACCCCCAGAAGTTAGAGAGTAGCGCCACCACACCACCGTTCCATTCAATCGAGGTTGGCAGTGATAGAGCACATGGTACAGGACTGCACAAGATTGTTGGATCAGTCCCTCCTCATGCTCACTTTATTGCAGGAAGATCCAACCATACAATAGTTGGAGGCAGAAGCATTGTTGTGGAGGTAAATCCCCTCTGCGGACAAAGGCGATCCCTACTAGCCCAAATGGGGTCTAGCAACAATCAAACAACGCTAACACGTAGGTTCCTAATTGCAAATCAAAGGCCAATGATGAGGGCCTACCTGGATTCCAACGCTAGTACTTGTAGAAGAGTCGTCGCTCCCGTTCCTTTGCTCCGGCTGGTCACAATCCCCACGATCCCCGTGAACGGACACCTGCACATGCAAAGAATGATAAAAATACAAGCATAAAATCCAATAGATGCAACTATATATCAGTCAGAAAGGATATAACTCATCATCATTACAAAGAAAAATAAGAGTGGAACCATAATGATAGTCGTCTATTATTGATAAACAAAGAAGAATACAACCATAGTTCTGACGTCAAATCCTCCTTTGGCTGGGTGATTAGTAGCACATGCCTTGCAAAGCTTGTTGGGAGTGGAGAACAAACCTCTCTCTCCTTGGTTACTTAGACAAGAATCTCCTCACTTTAGATTTAGCCTTATGGGAATGAAGAAGGCTTCTTGCAACCCTCGCTCGGTCGGGGGGCATGGGCAGATCATTGGTGTTGTTGATCATTTTACAAAATAAGCCGAGACGACGCCTACACTATCTAGGCCGGTCACACATCAGTGAAATAGGGTAAGTCCCGAAATGGGCTTGACTTTAACAAGTATCATGCGTGCACTTTATTTTTTGTACATACGTGTGCTTTAGCAAGTGTGTTGTGTGTGCATGTTTTCATGATTTTGTCTTGGTGTGTCGGCGTGATTGTCACTTATTGTGTCATTTTTGCTTCTTGGACAGATGTCTAGTTTGCCTTACATTGGTTTCACTGATGGTGCCTCCCGCAGTACACGCAACTTGTCCTCTGTGGCATGGGTGATCTACGATCCTCATGGTGAGTTAGTAGACCTTCAAGGGGTTTGTCTAGGTTGTACCACGAACAATGTTGTTGAGTATAGTGTTGTGATTGAGTTACTAGCTTAGGCGATTAACCTCGGTATTCGAACATTGGTTGTGAACTTGGACTCTCAGCTTGTCGTCCACCAGCTCAACGAGCGTTATTCCGTCAGAGACCATCGGATTTTAAGGTTATATTTACGTGTTAAGTTGTTAGAAAGGGATTTTGATTTCATTACATATCAACATATTCCAAGACGATTTAATATGTTAACCAATGCATTAACTAATTATGTATTAGACAGACATTTGCATAACATATAATTTAAAATAGTGTAAGAAGCATAAAACACAATAAACCATAAAGCATATGTATAAATATATATATATGTCCAAATGTTTGCACCGCATGCATCATCAAAAAATAATACATGTTTGTCTTAGTACAACCGAAGACAACATGTCTCTCAAAAAATATGCATGGAAATAAAGCCTAGATCTCTAATCCCTATGGTGCTCATGATAGCACGTCACTGCTCGCACTAAACGTCTCAGAAGTCGGTGGATGCGATTCGGCACCACCACCGTGTACCTTTAGTACGCTAACGGGACATCTGCTAGCCGAGCATAGTCTGGGATCCCTCGAGTGATACCCTCAAGGTTCTGGATGATCTCTCCTCTGTCAACACCCTCCTCCTGAGGATCCGTTGCAGCCTGGTGTCTCCTTGCAATGGGAGACATGCTAGCTGGGCGCTCTGGGCCAACATCTGCATATGCATATAAATTTTATTAGAACAAGCATGTATTAACAAAAAAAATCATAAAACAAAAAATCAAAATTAGGTCATACCTATCTCCTCATCCCAATCCTCTCCCTCTGGCAATGGGAGGTCAGGGTCACCGGTGAAGTCTGTCCCTGCATACGGCCAGTCCTCCACCACGATCAGTTGGCGGCGAAGCCACCCAAAAAACTTAGGTCTTAATGACATTTGCTGACCTCCCCCCTCTCGGCATTAGTGCCGCCCAATGAGCCATCCTCGGCTCTCGAAGTGCCGGATCAGGAACAAAGGCCTCTTGGCCCTGGAAGATTGACACACGTTCCAAGAAGAACATCACCAAGATGGAACCGTACCCAAACTGTTGCAGCTTGCCACGCTTAGCATTTGTAAGTTGCCTCTTCATATTGGTCGTCATCGTTGTCGCCCAATTGAAGATCGTTAGGTTGAGACACTCTGTCGCCAGTATCAGGTGATTCTTTGTGGCTTCATGTGGTGCCTGTGCCCCCACAGCTCGTGTAATGGTGAAAAATAGAGCTCTGAGTATTAGGTCTGGAACAGTGGGGATAACCACTTTTGAGCTGCCAGAACCATATTTTGCCCCTGGGCAAACTCGAGCCTTCACCTCCTCCATCTTCTCCCCGGACAACCTGCTACCTAGCAATAGGGGCACCGGCCCTCTACGGGACAGTCCAGTGATGAAATAGACATCACGTCTAGTTCCAGTACTTGGTCCCGTATACGGAACACTTGATCATTTTCATCCCACAAGTTGACTAAATATTGCAAGAGCTCTAGCTGAGCTCGTAGATAGGATAGGAGAAAGTATTTCTTGAGACCACAAGCTCTAAGAGCTTCCATGCAGTCTTCATCTGCTATGGCCAATGTGTCTACCTGGTCATGCTCTCTTTCTTTCCATTGGAGTACCATTTTGCGTATTTTCCTGCAATCACAAGGTCAAAACATCAAATTAAAAAAAGATCCTTGGAAAATTAAAAAAATGCATCGAAATGGCTTTAGAATGGTTAAATTTTGAAAAATGGGTGCACGCGGCCGTTGGCGCAACTGTTTCTAAAACATTCGCGCCCATGGGCACGAGCCTTTGTAGAAAAATGCCCCATTGGCTCGGGTCCGTGCCCGAAACCCACGTCAATGGGTGCAACCCTATTTTTTGAAATCCCCTCCACAGAGGATGATAAAACAAACTAAAGAAAATTTAAATTGGATAAAAATGGAGTAGGAGAGGAGGCCTCTTACCTGGAACTGACAGCGCTCCAAATGGTCACATGGATTCGTCGCAATTGTCGCCTGAAGATCGCACACCAAAAGCACTAATGTCACTCTCAATGAGGTAAAAGTGAAAAGTAATTCTTGTTTTTACCATTTTCACCTATTTATAGCTTGTTTGACCCTCAATAGGTTTTAAAAGTCTTTTTATGAATATTTTAATGTATATTTGTGTCGAAAATGGATTTTACACTAGTTTTTGTGTAGCGACAGGTGTTTGTGCAACTTAGGTGACAAAACGAGTTGTATTTTATACTTTTTCAGACTCGGTAAACACACGAAAAAGTTACTATGGAGTCATATTTCTGCGCTTTTCTGACTCTCTAAACGTGAAAAGAACGTCGAGTTATTCCTCTTGACTCGTTAAACGTAAATGAGAGGCGGTCATCTTTAAACCCTTTTCTGACCGTGTAAAGACAAAAAGATCGTCGGACCCTTGTCGTTTCAGGTTCGTTAACGGTTATGAAGCGACGTGGTTTCGATCACTTTTTTACTTTTTCAGGTTGAAATCACTACTCATGAAAAGTACTCCTCGATCGTAATGATCGGGCGGTTCTTTTGAGCATTGTTTTATACCTTTTCGGGCTCGAGAGACACAACTTTATGAAAAAACACACCCCTGGAGTTTACTTTTCTATTGTCTTTTCAAACTCTCTAAACATGAAAAGACGTCGAGTTCTTCCTTTGTCAGACTTGTTAAAACTTAATGACATCGGATTCCGTCGAAATGATGCCTTTCAAGCATATGCTATCCCCGTCAAGCTTGTCATCAAAAAATAACCGGGGTAATCGCCAGAAATGGTGGGGAAAATGGAACCACAATTATTGTCGTGTTAGCAGTATGTCGCTCTTGAACATGGCACTTGTTTGCATTCGTGTCTGGGTCGGGACATCTCATCTCGTTTTACAATTGAAGCTACCAACTGCACTTGCATATGGAATAAGATACATGTCCTCTTCCTCTTCTTGTGTCTTGGGACATTGTTCGACAAATAACCTCACACCTACAGGAATAGGAACCTTCACCAGTTTACTGTCCTACTTATTAAACCTCTGCAATATTATTTCGACATACTTCCTCTCGTTTAACCAGAGCTTCCTCTTTTCCTATTCTCTTTTAATTTCCATGCCCAAAATGTAGTTTGCAGCACCAAGATCTTTCATGTCAAATTTGGAGGACAATTGGGTCTTCAAATCCTGGATAATTTATATGTCATTTCCAACTAGCAACATATCATCCACATGCAAGACCAGATAAATAACATGGTCACCAATTAATTTAAATTACACACAGTGACCTGCTTTGCTTCTGGTGAAGCCAAGCCCCCTTATAAATGTATCAAATTTCTGATACCACATCCTTGGTGACTGTTTTAACCCATACAAATACTTCTTTAGCTTGCATACCAGTTCTTTCTTACCCTTCACCGCAAAGCCTTTAGGTTGCTTCATGTAGATTTCCTCTTCCAAATCCCCATGAAGAAATTTTGTCTTCACATCCATCTGTTCTACCTCAAAATCAAAAGCAGCAGCAACAGATAAAATTAATCTAATATAAGTTACCTTGGCAACAGGAGAAAAAATATCACCAAAATCAATTCCCGAAACTTGGGAATAACCTTTTACTACCAACCGAGCTTTGTATTTCTCCACCTTTCCTTCTGCATTTGTCTTCTTCTTGAACACCCATTTGCTGCTAGTGGGTTTCCTTCTAGCTGGCAACTCCACTAGATCCCAAGCCTCATTTTTTTGTAAAGATGTCATTTCATCAACCATGGCCTCTTTCCAGAGTTTTCCATCCTCTGAATCTACTGCCTCCTTCATAGTTCTAGGATCATCATCAGTAAGACACAAAGAAAAATTTGAACAGAAAGTAGATGGACTATACCTTTCTAGCTACCTTCTTTCTCGAACTGATCTTCTCACACCCGGAGTTTGTGGCTCTTCATCTTCTGATTCCTCCTCTGTTGTAGAGCCTGGTTCTTCCTCCTTTAGCTCAAATTCTATCTTCTCAGGTTCCTTTTGTTGGACTTCATGTTTAATAACATATTTTACCTCTCTAAACACCACATCTCTATTGTACACAACCTTCCTTGATACTGGGTTCCAAAGCTTATAACCCTTTAAACCATCCTTATACCCAATAAAGATACACTTTTCAGATTTACTATCCAACTTGGTTCGTTTCTCCTTTGGAACATGTACATATGCATCACATCCAAATACCCCCAAATGTGAAAGAGAGGGATTCTTACCAGTCCATACCTCTTCTGGAGTCTTATCCTCCAACGCTGATGAAGGTGACCTGTTGACCAGGTAACATGCAGTATCCACCAGCTCTGCCCAAAATTCTTGTCCTAACCTAGCACCACTTAGCACGCTTCTTGCCCTTTCCATCAATGTCTTGTTCATTCTTTCTACAACTCCATTTTCCTGAGGTGTATATGGAGCAGTCTTCTACCGTGCTATACCACACTTCTTATAGAATTCTTCAAATTCCTTGTTGCAAAACTCTCCACCATTATCTGTCCTCAGCACCTTTATCTTCTTCTCTGTCTGATTTTCCACGAGAGCCTTAAATTCTTTAAACTTTTCAAAGACTTCAGATTTCTTCTTAAGGAAATATATCCATGTATTCCTTGAAAAGTCATCTATAAATGATACATAGTACACAGACTTACCTAGTAATGGAACCTTCACAGGTCCAAACACATCATTGTGCACAAGCTCTAATATCTGTTTCGCCCTCTTACTACCAGAGGGGAAACTCACCTGATTTTGCTTCCCATATACACAATTTTCACAGAAATCAAAATCCAGAGAGCTAATACTCATACCTTCTACCATAC
>APFE030504379.1:9920-37420 GCA_000404065.3 Pinus taeda
TGGCATAATACAAGTGCTCAAAGCATAAGTCTGTAAGATTAAGCAATATAATCAAAGTAGCAAGAACTGTATCGAGTTTCAAATTTCAATCATCATAGTTATGATTAAAATAAATAAACATAATGAAAATGCATAGAATATCAAATGCAAAGAATTAGGAACTTTGATTTTCTACGGGAATCACTTATATCAGTAATAAAAATGCTCAATGGCTCACTTCATTGGCTCATTCACTACGCTATTATGGCATCTTCTCTTCAACTACCTGCTCTTGCATTTGGGAAAAACAAATGTGTGAACTGTAATATGGAAAGAGGGAACTACAAAAGCGAACACGTAGCTTCATTGAGAAACTAGGCTATGTGACATTAATAAAATTAACAAATCACGATGAATGAATACTAGTAAACAAAAAACGAATATGCAAATATTTAATGACAATTACAATATGTGAAAGCATATATGCTAATTGTTTCACTATCAACTATCTTCCATATGCATGGCCTATTGAACCAATGTCTTCAACTTAGCTTCAATGAGTTATTTCATTGGTCCCATTGTAATATCTAGCCTCATATGTTGATTGAGTAATTGCTTTTCGATCTCCATTTCCTCTTCTTGTAACTGAGTAGTTAACACACAATTCTTGTCATTAATACTAACAAAGCCAACTAGCCATTTTCTAATTCCTTCTGAAGTAAAATCAGTTATACCATCGAACTGTTTTGCAATTGACTGTTTTATCTTTTCCAATTCAAATGTTAGTGTATCTTTTGTAATCAATTCAGAATTCTGTATGATAAGTGGGCCGTCTAGATCAAGAACAATTTTCATCATCTCTAGAAACACATCACTTCTCCTATTATTTATGCTCTCACATTCAGAAATAATGTTTTCTAGTGTACTGATTCTTTTGGACCATCTAGCTTTGATTTGCCTCATTTGACTAACATTTGGCAATTCTTTATTTTTCTTATCCATATGAGGCAACAATTCAATCCTTTCACTAAAAGTAAGTCATTGTTAATGAAATGCTAGTCTTTGTTAATACTTCTCACCAAATCGAGAAATGAATTGATTTCTTGTGCTAACCATAGAAAATTAGAAATTTCCTCACATGCATGTTCAATGATTTCTTACCTGTGGCATATATTAGTGAAAACCTAACATTTGACTGCATTAACCAATTGTAGATCTCTAATAGATCCATGAGAAGTGGTAGAAGAGGGAATTGCAGATAATAGAGTCTGTATTGCGACTGGAGTCATCAACAAAGGACCCAAATTTAGAGCATTTTCCAGAGCTTTTGTTGTTACTTTCAATATTGGGTTCTCTACTTCCTGTTGTTGAAAATGTATAGAATATCAAATGCAAAGAATTAGGAACTTTGATTTTCTGCGGGAATCACTTATATCAGTAATAAAAATTCTCAATGGCTCACTTCATTGGCTCATTCACTATGCCATTATGGCATCTTCTCTTTAACTACCTGCTCTTGCATTTGGGAAAAGCAAATGTGTGAACTGTAATATGGAAAGAGGGATCTGCAAAAGAAAACACATAGCTTCATTGAGAAACTAGACTATGTGACATTAATAAAATTAACAAATCACGATGAATGAATACTAGTAAACAAAAAACGAATATGCAAATATTTAATGACAATTACAATATGTGAAAGCATAAATGCTAATTGTTTCACTATCAACTATCTTCCATATGCATGGCCTATTGAACCAATGTCTTCAACTTAGCTTCAATGAGTTATTTCATTGGTCCCATTGTAATATCTAGCCTCATATGTTGATTGAGTAATTGCTTTTCGATCTCCATCACCTCTTCTTGTAACTGAGAAGTTAACACAAAATTCTTGTCATTAATACTAACAAAGCCAACTAGCCATTTTCTAATTTCTTTTGAAGTAAAACCAGTTATACCATCGAACTATTTTGCAATTGACTGTTTTATCTTTTCCAATTCAAATGTTAGTGTATCTTTTGTAATCAATTTAGAATTCTGTATGATGAGTGGGCCGTCTAGATAAAGAAAAATTTTCATCATCTCTAGAAACACATCACTTCTCCTATTATTTATGCTCTCACATTCAAAAATAATGTTTTCTAGTGTACTGATTCTTTTGGACCATCTAGCTTTGATTTTCCTCATTTGACTAACATTTGGCAATTCTTTATTTTTCTTATCCATATGAGGCAACAATTCAATCCTTTCACTAAAAGTAAGTCATTGTTAATGAAATGCTAGTATTTGTTAATACTTCTCACCAAATCGAGAAATGAATTGATTTCTTGTGCTAACCGTAGAAAATTAGAAATTTCCTCACATGCATGTTCAATGATTTCTTACCTGTGGCATATATTAGTGAAAACCTAGCATTTGACTACATTAACCAATTGTAGATCTCTAATAGATCCATGAGAAGTGGTAGAAGTGGGAATTGCAGATAACAGAGTTTGTATTGCGAGTGGAGTCATCAACAAAGGACCCAAATTTAGAGCATTTTCTAGCTCTTTTGTTGTTGCTTTCAGTACTGGGTTCTCTGCTTCCTGTTGCTGAATAGACATTGCAAGCACATTCTCGGTAGCTTCATGGAATCTCATAACACCCGAATACAATTCCATACATATGAACATTATTTCTTCTTTATCAACAATTTTTCTTTTATGCATCTTTACGTTTTCAATTTTCAATATTTTACCATCCTAGAGATAGTTTGCATCTTGAAAAGTGGCAAATTGATCATCGAAAATAGAAAATTCTTTGGAAATTTTCTCCATTATTTTCTGATTTTTATTCATAGGAGTATTGACTCAATTAGTTAGTAGAGTTTCACTTTCCATATTGATAGTTTCTTGACTACTTCTTATTTGTAGGGAACTTTTGCATTTTTCCAATTTAGTCATGTGCATTTTCTCTAGAATAAATAACTTATTTCCTTCCCCTCATAGCCATTTTTTCTCTGTACTTTTAAAAGATTCTATTAATCAACAATGTTTTCAATGCACTTTAAGTATAGATCATAAATATGCTAAACAACCACCACTTGTTACTATTTTGCGTGTGAAATTTCTTCTACAAGGCACTTTCAATATGTAACAATTCAATATAGAAAAAATTTCTTTTACGAGAAAAAGTAGCAATAATTCACATAATCTAAATGCGCCATAATTATGGTCGAAAAATAGTAGAAATTCTGACATGATGTAGAATTATGGTCGAAAAATAGTAGAAATTCTGACATGATGTAGAAATCATATTATAGTTGTCAAGCTTCAGGATTTTCAGTATCAGAGTAATTGTTGATAGTACTAAATTTTCTGCTTTTTTGTTTCCACTATCTATTACTATTATGCATGTGAAATCTATTTGACAAAACATTTTGAATAAATAGCAATTCAAAAACAACAAAGGAGATGTTTCTAAAAAATAGTAGAAATAGTTTAAAAACAAATCTCTAAATTCAGGGAGCAATTACTTCATGTATAAAACAAATTAAAAGTGAATCATTTCTAATAATGACAACTAGCTTACAGGCTATAAATAATCACATCTACTACTATATCAATGTCAATTTAGAGGTAATAACATTTACATTCTCGATTACGTGTTGATCTGTCCATTCGCCAAAAGAATACTGAACCGTTGATGTCATTATGTCGTGTACGAAAATGAGGAAACCACACTCCACACAATGAAAGCATTTTCTTCTTCTTCTTCTTCTTCTTCTTTCTTCAGGTTCTACATAACGTGTTTTTGTAATTCTTCATCTTTCCCATTTGCATTGTGCACATCCCGCATTGATTACAATCACTAGTAAAGCTTCATGCACAAACTTTGATTTGAATTTAAAAACTTGAAGGTTTATTAAAAAGTTGCAAGTAAATTTATGTCTTATGGGCAATGGATCAATTTGCAAAAGCACATAAATTTTAGTGTTTAAAACTTAGTTTGCAGAAAATAAACATAGACAAATGAACCATACACAACAACACAAAACAACAATTGATAACGAAGTTCACCCCTCCTAGGCAATGTCTCTAGTTTGAGCTTCCAATGTTGGGCCTCTTCAATTATGTGCTCAAATCTGCAATTACATGAGTTTACAGTGATTAAAATGAAAAACTAGTGCTGGCAATGGCTTCAGAAGGCCCAAAAACCCATATCTGAGCTCTTGTTGGGCTTAAAAAGACCAAAAACTCATCAATTTATGGCTCTCCAAAGTTTTTCCTCAAATTGTTCTCCAATTCTCCAAAAACTGGCTAATTGTTTTACATTTTCTGCCTTTTTTCCAACCGCAAAGTGACAAATTTTCTTGGCGCCGATGAGATTTGTGCCAAAATTGGTGCAATTTGTCGAATCATTAATTCAGCCAATAACCTCGTGCTCTAGAATTTTGGCCCCATCATTGGTTGTGTTGGCCCATGTGGTCGGGCTAACCACCTGCCCCTACCACTCTGCACTTGTTTCCATTGGTTGTGGTCATATGCCAACAACTGAGTCGGGGTTCAAGGCTAATTGCCCGCCCCCACCACTTAAGGCCTATTCTCTCCGCCTCTGATTATATGAGATCACATGGGACTAGGGCTAGGGCCCAATGCTCCGTCCCGCCTATCAAACTCGAGCCAACCGCTTAACCCTTACGCGTCGGTCTCTGGGTTATGTCGTGACCATGGTCCAAGGATTGGTCCCCGAGTGCTACCCTCATTTTTTCGTCTGTCTCATGGAGGGTTCTGTTAGATACCTATACCAATAGGTTTCATATTTCATGATTGGCTATCAAAGGTCCAAATATGTCATGCTTTGCTTACAGCAATGATCCCATATTTCCATAAGCAGACAAGGTGTGTCTCAATCTTGATAAGGACTCAATTTTGATGGATGGTCCAACAGCCTAATCTGGATCATGCCATGTTTTCAATTTTCATGTTGTAGAATAGAGAAAGAAATCTGTCCAAACTGTTTAATCTTGGCAGATTAGTAGCTAGGTAGAGAAGCTGAGGTTCCCAACTGTTTAATCTGGGGCCTGGAAGGAATAAGGGTAGCCTTAGATAGGAAATGGAATGAAAGGAAAAGCCAATGAAAAAGAAAAGGCATATAAAGGGTCTGCAAGTCCAAGTGCACCCTCCAAGAAGAATAAAAATGTTAGGCAAAATAGTTGGGTAGGTAGATAGGGTTGCAGAAGTGATGTTTCCTTTCAAGACCAAAGCTGCTAAACATCTACAGGAAGAGCAACATTATGGAGCATGACTAACTTCCCTGTTTTCACTTGTATGTAACTCATTACTAACACCCTTTCCCAAGCTGTACAGAGCAGAGAAGTTTATGTCTTTGTGATGATTCTTGTGGCCTTAAAAGCCACATTTCTTGTGCAAAGAGTCTTTTCATTTTTTGACTCCAAGTTATTTTCAAGAAACTTGGTTGTACTAGCCCCCATTTATATGTTCCCTCCATATTAACAGCTAACTCTACTATTTAGCTCCCTATACTCCATTTGCCCTATTATTATAACACCATGGTGTATAAACCCCAAAATGTCTATAAATATCCCTCCCCTGGCATTATAGCCATATGGTCTGTCTAAAAGGGAATCAAAGTGACACCTGGTCACCTTGATGAGCCCCAGGTCATCCCCTCTCATTCCATGTCATTTGGTTCATATAGCCCTCATTTGTAAAGAAAAGCCATTATAAAACCCATCTTACCCATAACCCTTTTGCAAAAAATTGAAAAAATCCGAAAAAATCATAAAACCAAAGTTCCCCGCCCTAAGACCCGCCGTTCTAATGTTGAAAAAATCAAATTTTAATTAAAATTATGCAGGCAATTAAACCCACAAAACCCAAAAAACTATGGTTATTCCCACCCCCCCCCGCGGCCTTTTTATTAAATTATATTTAATTATCCGGCGGGTCCCCCCAGCATTAACGCGCCGGCATATCCGATCGCCGCCGGCCGTTGGATCTTCCGCCCCGCCATCCAACGGTGGGCGGTCGATCCGCCATGAACATGCCCGGCCTTTTGCGTCCGGGGGATGGGCGGTATTGCCGCCGTACCCCCGCCACGCGTCAGGCGCGGGATGTGTTCGCTGCCCCCCCCAAACCGCTTACCACCCAGAGGCCCACCGGGGAAACCGCTTACCGCCATCCTCTTACCGCTCTCCCTCCCACGTCACCCCTCCGCCAGCGTGACGTCACCCCGCTCTGCCACTGCCGTGCTTCCACGTCATTTCACTCCCGTACGCCCCCGCGCCCCGTGGCCCTCCACGCAGCCCTGCCACCGCATCAGCCTGCCACCGTGTCCTGCCACCCTGGCATCCACGTCACCTGCCACGTCATCTCCTCCGTACCATGATGACGTCAGCATGACGTCATCACAAAAATGGCGCCAATTCACCCGAAGTGCATAAAAAGGTCAACAGCAGCATCAGGAGCAAACAGGCATAGCAACAACAGCGACAGGTCAGCAGGAACAGGCCGGCACGCAGGCACTCGACCGCAGCAACAGTTCAGCAGGACAAGTCACCAGCCCAGATCAAATGCAGGACAACATGAGGATAAAGCAAGCAGTCAAGGCGATTAAAGGCAAACCCAACAAATGAACCAGCTGGCCAAAGGACGAAGTAATGTAAAATGCTTGGTGGTACACCCTCAGTTAAACTCCAAGAGCCACCAAGTCAACAGTCTCTGACCATTTCCTGACAGGGCTAAGAGGACACACAAGCCACAGCTGCACGGATAGGCCACTCAGCAGTAAAGTCAGCACACTCAGCCGCTTCAACCAACTCCCAATGCTCCAGATGCCAATGTTATCCTGACAGGAGTTAAGGGCTTTTAAGAGTCATTTATGTTTTGTAATTACTTTTTCATCTACTCTCCATCTACTAGTATAAGAGATATTTTTCCGCTCAGATGACTCATACCTGAGATATTTTTGTAAAAACTTCTATATATTCCCCTTCGCGTTTGTTTAGAAGGGTTGGACTCCGGATGTAAGAAAGCTCTCGTTTTCTCTTCTGTTACTCTTATGTGTAAATATTCAGACAGCTAATACAAAGGATGATGGGATTTCTCCAAACATTGTCTCTCATGATGGCTTACTGGTGTGTGGCTTAAGGTTGCAGGATTCCTGTGTATTCCGTGGCTCAATAAGTTTTCTCGTTACCCTCTGTTATATGTATGTTTGTCATACTTTCATTCCGTCTTTCATTGTTCTCCATGTGCTCAAAACTAAATGGCCGGGAAAAAGAATAGTTACAGGATTTAATCTCGAATTACCCTGAACTCAATCTTAGTCATTTTTTATGTTTTCCTCAGCTATAGTATTTAAAGACTGATTCTTAAGTGCCACCTTTAATACTATATCACCTCACTTCTTTCACACCAGTCAGCTCAAGTAAAGAATTCTTAATTGCTCTTTGCTAGTTGTTCCCCATTTCACTCTCAATCTTTACAGTTTGTTTCACAGAATACATACAGGCCCTGTAGTTACATCCACCTTCAGTCAAGTTCTCAAGGGAACAGCACTCAAAGACCCCATTGCCCAATGGATTAGTTTCACCTGAAGACAGACTCTGAAAGCTATCAGAAGCATCCTCCCAACAAAACACAAAACAACCAAAAATTCACTTCATAACTAGCCTAAAACCTTCACTGAAAACAGTGACAAAACCTAACAGAGAGAGCCCTCTCTGGTTACAGCTGGGCTAGAAGCTGTAGCCCAAAGATTGGTTAGTGGTTACCCCGGCCGTATTCCCTTGGGAGTCAAAGGGAACAACCTGGGTGTTAACATAATGGCAACTCCACTGGGGATTCTCCACGATTTTTCAGGATTCAAGCTCTGAATATCAGTCAAGAAACTTTTAAAGCTGCTCCCATATAACCATCTGCAGTTTGAAGGAGGAGCTGATTCAGATATCATACTCAACACAGATATAATCGTTCCAAAACTCCTGACCAATCCTTGCTATACTCTGTGCTACACAAAAGTTTTCATAAAATCCAAAAGGACTAGCTCAGAAGCTGGCTCCCAAGAAGAATCTTCGGCACACTAGGGCCAATCCTGATCCTAATCCCCCTTCTGTCTTCCAAAATCCCAATACAATCCCCAAATTCGTTAGGAATCAGCAAAAACAAGATCAACTTGCTGATATCAGTTCACAGTCTGAGCATCCTAACCCAATTCCCCCTCCAATCAAAGTCCTATTCCACTCTACATCCCCTAGTTCTCCATCAACATCTCAAAGTTCTCCACCAATCCCTTCTTCTCCTACACAAATTCCCTTATCCCACACTGTTATATCTTCTATACCTGTTACCCCTGTGATACCTATCGTTCCTCTTGTCCCAGTTGTCCTAATCAACCCCCAAAATCTAGTAAATATGGCCAGATATGCTCCTCTCCAACTACCTGCCAATCCAGTGGCCTTACCTCAAGATTATCAGGCCAAAATCTCATACTTTGACTCCACTGGTCCTTACTCAGCCATCCAGCATGCTAAGAGAATGCAAGATCATTTCGAAAATTATGAGATAGATGATGAAACTGTGAGGATGAGAATATTTGTCCAAAGTTTGACAGGGGATGTGCGAACATGGTTTAGATCACTGCCTGCAAACAGCATCACCACCCCTGATGAGCTCTACCAATCCTTCACAAATAGGTGGGAGAAAAAGAAGGACCCTTTACATATACTTGGTGAATATGACATGATTAAAAGAGGTCCTCAAGAGACAGTTTTGGAATACTGTGCTAGGTTTAATAATGTATACAATGCCATACCTCAAAACCTAAGACCTCCCCCGGATTTAGCCTTATACAAATTCCCAGATGGATTTGACCCAGACATGGCCTACCAATTAAAAGAAAGAGCCCCTCAAACCCTTGAAGAAGCTCAGAAGGTTGCTGTAACAGTTGAGGCAAACCTGATTGCTAAGAGGAACAGGGCTAAAATAGAAAAGAGAGTTGCCTTTAAGGAAGAGTCCTCAGCCTTTGACCAGAAACTGGATGCAATAATGGCTGGTATGAAGAGGTTAGGTGACAGGATAGAATCTGTGGAAAGAAAATCTTCATGGGAAACACCACCAAACAATCCTAATAGGAATCCAAACTTTAGGAGGAACCAAAATCCTAGTGGGGGCAAAACCAACAATGATCCTGAAATAAGGCCACCATTTCAAGAAAACTATGTTGAAACATCTTTATCAGAAGAACAAGTGGAAGACACTCATATCCACCTAATGGGTCTTGATAATAAGCGCCAAGTCTTCTTGAGTCAAGAGGATCATGATGAGGAAGAGAGCAGACAATTTCAAACAAAATCAGGGGAATCATTTGATTTCAAGCAAGGCTATGACACTGCTGTTTATGAGGTGCATAAACAGTACAAGCTCAGGAGCAGGACTGTAAATGTATCACAACCTGAGAAAACCAAAGACAAACTACAGCCCAAAACTGCCATAGTAAATGAACCAACGAATACAACTGATTCTCCCACAAAAGAAATAACTATTGAAGATATCACTGAACAAAGACCGAATTCACCAGCTATATCATTTGAATATTCTAACCCAAGCAAAGAGCCTCAAGAGGTGATCAACAAGCAAAAACCCCAAAATCAAGAGGAAACCTTACCAGACAAAGAAAAGAGGCTCGCCCATACTACTAAAACACAAACTGAAAAACCCTTTGACTTGGAAACCGAAATTGGGAAACTGAAAATAGCCATACCTCTGGCAGAGCTAGCCAAAAATGACATTTATAAACAGCAGATTCAGAGATCACTCCAACTCAGCCATAACAAAAACAATGATAATGTGGACAATCTCAACGTGTTGGATGATACCCCTGAATTGCTCTTCGGTCCAGAGGTTGATGGAAAATTAGCAGGCTCAGGAATCCTACCCTTTTATGTCAGCCTGCATGTGCATGACAAAATATTACACAATGCAATGTTTGACTCGGGTGCATCTCATAATTTAATGCCAAAATCTGTAATGGAAAGGTTGAATTTGGATATCACTAGACCATACAAGGACCTCTTCTCATTTGATTCTAGCCAGGTCAAGTGTCTAGGATTGATAAAAGACTTATGTGTGTCCTTAGTCCAATATCCAAACAAAACAATCCTAATGGATGTAGTTGTTGCTGATATCCCACCCAAATATGGAATGCTACTGTCAAGATCATGGGGAGCTAAACTTCAAGGATCTCTCCAACTAGACATGTCTTATGCTACTATCACAGTCTTTGGTCAACCCAAGAGATTGTATAGAGAGTCACTGATGAAGTACATGGTCAGTAGTACAGAGAAGCCTCAAAATTTTCCCATATATGCTGTCCACTCTGACATAGACTCATATATCCTTTTCAATGACAACATAGGCAACAACAAAAATGAAGAAGCTCAGATAACGGAAACAAACCAACCTGCTGAACAAACAGATCCTGATATACAAACATTGGTTGAGTTGAACAATACAAACATCCAAGATCACAAAACAAACAACTGTCAAACCAGGACGCCTGAACGGAATAATGAGCAGATGGTCTCCCAAGAAATTAGAACAATTCCATCAAGTGAGAGAGATGTCATACCAGACAAACTGAAAAAACAACCCATACTCCAACTCACAAATCTAGGCCACGGAAACAACATTCAAAACTCCGTGAAAGAAAAAACTCTATGGTTTCTAGAATTCGATGGGTCAGTTAACAAACTAGGGGCAGGAGCAGGAGTGTGGGTGCATAATAAAGAAAACAGTCACGCAGAAGGTAGAGCTTACAGACTAAATTTTAGATGTACCAACAATATGGCTGAATATGAGGCCCTCCTACTAGGCCTCAAGTTGGTAAAGTCCCTACAAGCTATCAGAGTATCAATCCTGGGGGACTCAGACTTAGTTATCCAACAGATCAAAGGAAATTTTGTTACCAAAGATAACAGACTTAGGTCTTACAAATCTGTTGCTACTGAGCTACTGAAATCTCATGCAGAGTTCCACATTACCAAAGTTCCTAGGGCTCAGAACCTTCACGCTCATAGCCTAGCCATGTTTGCAAGTACTTGCAAGCTACCTTTTGACCCCCATTACTGTTTTACAGCTGAAGTAAAACACAGACCATCAGCCCCAAATAACATAAAAAACAGGCAAGTATTTGACAATGATGCACAAATCAAAAACTTTCTGACTCTACAGGAAGAGTTTTCAAGTCTGAAGATAGACACTGAGTCAGGAAATCAATCAGAAATACACAGTGAACATAATAGTCAGGTGCTCTCACCCAAAACAGCCAATCAAATGCTACATCCTACAATTTTCAACCAGTACAACATTCAAGAAATCCAACAGATTGAATTTGAGGAAATACCTGAGGATAAAACTGAAGTGATACAGCTAAAGAACAATTTTCTGCCCATAGGACTAGCTCCTTTGGAAGACATTTTTGATTCTAATGATGTCCCCAATAAACCAAAACTTGAACCCCTAAACACAGCCATTGAAGAGCATAATATAGGGACAGTTCAACAACCTAAAATCATAAAACTGTCCGCTGCATTACCACCTAAACAAAAACCAAAATATGTTGACCTTTTTAAGGAGTTTCAAGATGTGTTTGCATGGAGTTATGAGGACCTCAAATCCTATGACACCTCCGTGATACAACACACAATTCCACTACAGCCAAATCAGAAACCCTTCAAACAAAAACTCAGAAGGATCAACCCTATGCTCCTCCCGGCAATGGAACAAGAGGTAGAGAAAATGTTCAAGGCAGGCATAATAGCACCAGTCAGATTCTCTGATTGGATCTCAAACCTAGTCCCCACAAGGAAGAAAACTGGGGAAATTAGGCTCTGTGTCGACTTAAGAAGCCTCAACCAAGTGTCACTAAAAGATAACTATCCCCTACCAAAGATGGACCACATTTTACAGAGAGTGGTAGGGGCATCAAGAATTTCCTTGCTTGATGGTTTTTCAGGCTTCAACCAGATTCTAGTCCATCCTGATGACCAGGACAAAACTGCATTTACAACCCCATGGGGAACCTTTAAATATGTCAAAATGCCATTTGGGTTGAAAAATGCAGGGGCCACATTCCAAAGAGCAATGGATATTGCTTTTGCCAAAGAAATTCATGACTTCCTAGTCATTTACTTGGATGATCTTACACCTTTCTCGAAATCTGACCAAGACCATTTGAAACACTTGAGACAGATATTTATAAAATGCAGAAAATATGGGATATCTCTGAATCCCAAAAAATCCATTTTTGGCCTAGAGGAAGGGAAATTACTGGGTCACATTATCTCTAAGGATGGTATCAGAATTGATCCAGACAGAATCCAGGCAATCCAACACATGCCCCATCCCAGAAATATAAAAGAGTTACAAGATTTTTTGGGAAAAATCGACTTTTTAAGAAGATTTATCCCAAATTTGGTTGAGCTTAGCAGATTGCTTAACATCATGCTGAAAAAAGATTCAAAAGTTAAATGGACAGCAGAAGCAAATCAAGCCTTTGAAAGTATCAAATTTTCTCTTACCCAAACCCCTGTCCTAACTAGCCCTCAGTTTGATAAAGACTTCATCATATTCTCCTTTGCTTCTGAACACATAATTGCTGCAGTTTTACTACAGAAAGATGATCTAGGAAATGAAAAACCCATAGCTTTCTTTAGCAAAGCTCTAAGAGGTGCACCCCTCAAGTATCAGATCATGGAAAAACAAGCCTATGCTTTGGTCAAAGCTATTAAGGACTTTAGGATCTATATCCTCTATTCCCATGTAATAGCCTACGTGCCAAGCCCAATTGTCAAGGATATACTCACACAAGAAAATTTGGAAGGTAGAAGAGGCAAATGGATAACAAATATTTTGGAATTTGACATAGAAATAAAACCTACAAAACTCATAAAAGGGCAGGGCTTAGCCAAATTGATGTCTGAAACAAATTTCCAAGCCCTAGATATTAACCAACTAGACAGTGAACCAGAGCTGGCGACTCCAAAGATCAATGTAGCCTTTGAGCAATCCCCCTGGTATTCTGATATCTGTTATGTGTTGCAAAACCTGTGTGCTCCCCCAGGACTGTCTAGAACCAAGTCTAGGTTTGTAAAAATGAAAGCCTTAAAATTCTGTGTCATGGAAGAAAATCTGTTTTGGAAGAATCATGAGGGCATCCTGCTGAATTGTCTGATTGAAGGTGAAGCCAATAAAATCATGGAAGAGTTTCACGCAGGAGACTGTGGTGGGCATCTATACTGGAAATCCACTGTCAACAAGATACTTAGAGCTGGATACTACTGGCCCACTATTTTCGCTGATATCAAGAGATTTACTACTGCATGCCATAAATGTCAAGTGTTTGAAGGAAAGAGACAATTGCTGCCGCTACCCCTAAGGCCTATTGCAACAGAGAGACCATTTCAGCAATGGGGCTTGGATTTCATTGGAGAAATCAATCCCTCCTCTTCAGGCCAGCATAGATGGATTCTGACAACAACAGATTATTTCACAAAGTGGATTGAGGCAATCCCATGCAGACAAGCAAATGACTCTACCATCATACAATTTCTGGAGACAAATATCCTTGCTAGATTTGGATGCCCTGACAAAATAATGACAGACAATGCTGCTGCTTTCAGA
The DNA here is from genome assembly GCA_000404065.3 of Pinus taeda. Taxonomy (NCBI): domain Eukaryota; kingdom Viridiplantae; phylum Streptophyta; class Pinopsida; order Pinales; family Pinaceae; genus Pinus; species Pinus taeda. Next base: position 23,585 of record APFE030504379.1, read on the forward strand.
TCTAAGAGGATGGTCAGTTTCGGTCACAAATTTCACATTACCTTGGGCCATTCTACTGCATATTATCCCCAAGGCAATGGGCTGGCAGAATCATCAAACAAAAGCTTGGTAAATATGATCAAGAAAATATTGGAAGAGAACAAGAGAAATTGGCATAAAAAACTTGTCAATGCCTTATGGGCAGACAGATTAACAACCAAGAGGTCAATTGGGGTCAGCCCATTTGAGTTAGTCTATGGTTTAGAGGCTAAGTTCCCCTCATCACTAGGGATCCCTGCTATGAAGATACTCCAGGAGAGCCAAGCTGAGCCTAATGATATGCACAGAAGAATAAATCAAATCATATGTTTGCAGCAGACCAGAGATCGAGTTTTCAACAGAGGTCAAGTTTTACAAGAGAAGCTGAAGAAGGCCTTTGACAGAAGGACCAAGGCTGAAGATTTCAAAATTGGCGACAAAGTCCTCAAGTGGGATTCCAGAAGAGAAGACAAGGGAAAACATCGAAAATTTGACTCCCTTTGGAGAGGACCATTTGCTGTCAAAGCAATACAAGGAAACAATACTTATTTCCTCAAAAGCCTCAATGAAGCTGATTTGGATGAAGGTCCTGTGAATGGCAGGATGCTAAAGCACTACTTTGAATATCACCCATAATTGCAGTCTAAATTTCTCCTTGTACATAAACTGTTGTATATATTTTCATATATGTAAAAACAAATTGTCTTACAGTTTTCTGATAGCTGACAGAAGTAAGTGCATAAAATCAGAGGTCCACCAAGAAGAGAAACACAAAATAGCATGTCAAAGCAGCAAACTTCAGAAAGTTGGTAAATACAGTCAAGCCCCAAGGCAATCTGACCTGCTGTTCTTGACTTTTCACGAGGAAAAGCCATCCCCACGTGGAGCCACTGTTAGATACCTATACCAATAGGTTTCATATTTCATGATTGGCTATCAAAGGTCCAAATATGTCATGCTTTGCTTACGGCAATGATCCCATATTTCCATAAGCAGACAAGGTGTGTCTCAATCTTGATAAGGACTCAATTTTGATGGATGGTCCAACAGCCTAATCTGGATCATGCCATGTTTTCAATTTTCATGTTGTAGAATAGAGAAAGAAATCTGTCCAAACTGTTTAATCTTGGCAGATTAGTAGCTAGGTAGAGAAGCTGAGGTTCCCAACTGTTTAATCTGGGGCTTGGAAGGAATAAGGGTAGCCTTAGATAGGAAATGAAATGAAAGGAAAAGCCAATGAAAAAGAAAAGGCATATAAAGGGTCTGCAAGTCCAAGTGCACCCTCCAAGAAGAATAAAAATGTTAGGAAAAATAGTTGGGTAGGTAGATGGGGTTGCAGAAGTGATGTTTCCTTTCAAGACCAAAGCTGCTAAACATCTACAGGAAGAGCAACATTATGGAGCATGACTAACTTCCCTGTTTTCACTTGTATGTCACTCATTACTAACACCCTTTCCCAAGCTGTACAGAGCATAGAAGTTTATGTCTTTGTGATGATTCTTGTGGCCTTAAAAGCCACATTTCTTGTGCAAAGAGTCTTTTCATTTTTTGACTCCAAGTTATTTTCAAGAAACTTGGTTGTACTAGCCCCCATTTATATGTTCCCTCCATATTAACAGCTAACTCTACTATTTAGCTCCCTATACTCCATTTGCCCTATTATTATAACACCATGGTGTATAAACCCCAAAATGTCTATAAATATCCCTCCCCTGGCATTATAGCCATATGGTCTGTCTAAAAGGGAATCAAAGTGACACCTGGTCACCTTGATGAGCCCCAGGTCATCCCCTCTCATTCCATGTCATTTGGTTCATATAGCCCTCATTTGTAAAGAAAAGCCATTATAAAACCCATCTTACCCATAACCCTTTTGCAAAAAATTGAAAAAATCCGAAAAAATCATAAAACCAAAGTTCCCCGCCCTAAGACCCGTCGTTCTAATGTTGAAAAAATCAAATTTTAATTAAAATTATGCGGGCAATTAAACCCACAAAACCCAAAAAACTATGGTTATTCCCACCCCCCCCCGCGGCCTTTTATTAAAATTAAATATTAATTACCTGGCGGGTCCCCCACAACATTAACGCGCCGGCATAATCCGATATCGCGCCGGCCGTTGGATCTTCCGCCCCGCCCATCACACGGTGGCGGTCGATCCGCCCACGAACTGCCGGCCTTTTGCGCCCGGGAGATGGGGGTATTGCCCGCGTTCCCTTCCGCCACGCGTCAGGCGCGGGATGGTGTTGCGTGCCACCCCCCCCCCCCCCCAAAACCGCTTACCACCCAGAGGCCCGCCGGGGAAACCGCTTACCGCCATCCACTTACCGCTCTCCCTCCCACGTCACCCCTCCGCCAGCGTGACGTCACCCCGCTCTGCCACTGCCGTGCTTCCACGTCATTTCACTCCCGTACGCCCCTGCGCCCCGTGGCCCTCCACGCAGCCCTGCAACCGCATCAGCCTGCCACCGTGTCCTGCCACCCTGGCATCCACGTCACCATCCACGTCACCTGCCACGTCATCTGCTCCGTACCATGATGACGTCAGCATGACGTCATCACAAAAATGGCGCCAATTCACCCGAAGTGCATAAAAAGGTCAACAGCAGCATCAGGAGCAAACAGGCATAGCAGCAACAACGACAGGTCAGCAGGAACAGGCCAGCACGCAGGCACTCGACCGCAGCAACAGTTCAGCAGGACAAGTCACCAGCCTAGATCAAATGCAGGACAGCATGAGGATAAAGCAAGCAGTCAAGGCGATTAAAGGCAAACCCAACAAATTAACCAGCTGGCCAAAGGACGAAGTAATGTAAAATGCTTCGTGGTACACCCTCAGTTAAACTCCAAGAGCCACCAAGTCAACAGTCTCTGACCATTTCCTGACAGGGCTAAGAGGACACACAAGCCACAGCTGCACGGATAGGCCACTCAGCAGTAAAGTCAGCACACTCAGCCGCTTCAACCAACTCCCAATGCTCCAGATGCCAATGTTATCCTGACAGGAGTTAAGGGCTTTTAAGAGTCATTTATGTTTTGTAATTACTTTTTCATCTACTCTCCATCTACTAGTGTAAGAGATATTTTTCCGCTCAGATGACTCATACCTGAGATATTTTTGTAAAAACTTCTATATATTCCCCTTCGCGTTTGTTTAGAAGGGTTGGACTCCGGATGTAAGAAAGCTCTCGTTTTCTCTTCTGTTACTCTTATGTGTAAATATTCAGACAGCTAATACAAAGGATGATGGGATTTCTCCAAACATTGTTTCTCATGATGGCTTACTGGTGTGTGGCTTAAGGTTGCAGGATTCCTGTGTATTCCGTGGCTCAATAAGTTTTCTTGTTACCCTCTGTTATATGTATGTTTGTCATACTTTCATTCCGTCTTTCATTGTTCTCCATGTGCTCAAAACTAAATGGCCGGGAAAAAGAATAGTTACAGGATTTAATCTCGAATTACCCTGAACTCAATCTTAGTCATTTTTTATGTTTTCCTCAGCTATAGTATTTAAAGACTGATTCTTAAGTGCCACCTTTAATACTATATCACCTCACTTCTTTCACACCAGTCAGCTCAAGTAAAGAATTCTTAATTGCTCTTTGCTAGTTGTTCCCCATTTCGCTCTCAATCTTTACAGTTTGTTTCACAGAATACATACAGGCCCTGTAGTTACATCCACCTTCAGTCAAGTTCTCAAGGGAACAGCACTCAAAGACCCCATTGCCCAATGGATTAGTTTCACCTGAAGACAGACTCTGAAAGCTATCAGAAGCATCCTCCCAACAAAACACAAAACAACCAAAAATTCACTTCATAACTAGCCTAAAACCTTCACTGAAAACAGTGACAAAACCTAACAGAGAGAGCCCTCTCTGGTTACAGCTGGGCTAGAAGCTGTAGCCCAAAGATTGGTTAGTGGTTACCCCGGCCGTATTCCCTTGGGAGTCAAAGGGAACAACCTGGGTGTTAACAGGTTCGAAGACTAGGGGTAAGGGCTAATGCCCAACCCATCTCCCCCAATACTGATTTCATGTCTTTAACATAAAATTGTGACCATAGTTTATTAAGAAACATGTCGATAGTGATATGGTGGAGACCAGAGTTAGATTGTAGTAGGTTATGGGTTCTATCCCATCCGAGGCCTACAGGCCACCAATTTTTTTTATCCAACCCTGAGGTGCCATGTGGTTGCCTTTGGTTGGGCCACATGGTAGCCTCTAGTTGGACCTCCCATATGACTTCAACCAATCAATTTCACCTAATTGGAACAATGACGAGGTGACACTTGTCAAGCTCACATTGGTCTTTCAAATTGTTGTATGCCTAGTCAACTTGTTGACATCAACAATATGAACTTCCCAGTCAGCAGTTCAGTAAGCACATGTGCAGTTTTTTTAGCTGTTGAGCCAAATGATCAGAACATCATAACTTGAGCATACAATATCGATTTTCAGTGATTCAAGTGGCATTGGATTTAGAACAATGAGAACTATGATCTAACATTGGCTTTAGACATTTCTGAGCACTTTTCTTTTCCCCTATATCATTCCTCCCCACTGAAAGCTTTTGGACCACCAAAAGTTTATTTTCAGTCAACAAGTAGGTGAGGGTACAACTCCCTCACCCTTCCAATCTCAATCCATTTTGCATTACTTGGATTAGTTCCCTTGAGCCCCACATGAAGGTACTTCACATTACCTCTACGTGAAGTCCTTTTTTTTCTGTCAAAAATGATATCTTGCTATAATTCTTCAAGATATTCAGGAGAGAAATCTTCTATTGTTGGAATTTGAACATTCTCTCCTTAATCCTATTTCAAAGGAGGCTCATACAATCTTAAGTTATCTTCACCTTGAAGCTTTTCTTTGGTAATGCAAAGCCTTACTTCATCTCCAACTTGAAAGTTGTGGTCAACATGATACTTATCATGTTTAGCCTTATACTTTGCTTAACTCTTCACCAAATGCTATTGTACCATTTGATTCACCAACTGAATCTTTAATGGCTGCTTAGGATCTGATGAAAAAATTGTTGTTGTACTAATTTTACCTTTCAATGCAATGAAGTCTTTTTGTTGCTTTCCTACCTATTGAGAGACTTGTTTCACCCTTATCAAAGCATGCAATGTGAATGGATTTATCTTGAAAGCGGTTTTCCACGTGTCACCTTCATCAAGTATTATTTGATGGTAACCACTTCACAAGTTCAACTTAGTGAAATAAACAACATACTTCAATTGATTTAACAAAGCATCAATGCAAGGAAGAGGACAACGATTCTTTATCATGATTTTGTTCAAAGCTCCAAAATCCACACACTGTTATCGCCATTGCCATGTATCGTCCTTCTTCAAAGCCAAGAAATTGGGAGACCCACAAGGAGATGTATTAGGCCTAATGACCCCTTTGTCAAGTAGCTCTTGCATCTGCTTCTTGATCTCTGCATTCTCCAACACTAGCATCTTGTACATTCCAATGTTCAAATGTGATGCATCCTACTGCAATTGAACTTCATGTTGTATTCCTCATTTAGGAGGAAACATATTAGACTTCTGAAACACCTTATCACATGTGTTAACAAGCTCAACTAAATCATGTTTGAGTTTTACATCACATCCTTAGAAAGCTTCAGATTACTCAACCTCTTTATGTTTGATCATTAAAAATGCAAAATTCTAACTAGCATTTACAAGCCTCTTCATTTGTCCAACACTTACAAGAGATAAATTCATCTTCTTATGGTGTGCTCTAACAATATACTCAATTCCATCTTTAAAAAAATGATATTTGTTTTCATGGCGATAAAATATGGCTTTCCGGTCATATAAGTATGGACTCTCCAAAACAATTCTGCTTATGTCAAGTGGTACAACATCAAGCTCTACCTCATCAATAAAGTTTGCAGTGATAGAAAATTTAAGTTTCATTTTTTTGTCACTTGCAATTTGGCATTGTCACATACCCAACCCAAAGGATAAGGTTTAGGATGAGGGATAGTTTCCAAGTTTATTTTCTTGACAATGACTTTTGAAATAGGTTGGCTTGGGATCCACTATCAAACAAAGTATCTACCTTGTTATGTTTTGAGATGACTCTAAATGATGGAAAAGCTCAATTCTTTCTTTATCATTTTGAGTTTCAATGGGCTTGATAGAAGAACTAGTACTTTCAATAGAATCCTTACCTCTCAATCCCATGGCTATGATTTTGGTCTCATCACCGAAATCATACCCTAGATCTTGTTGAGTTGTTGCAACGATATTTTCTTTCTCCTTCTTTGGTCTCATTTCTGGATGAAGTTTCCAACAATGGTCTTTGTCATGTCCTTTTTTTGAACAATGTTTACAAGTGAGATTTTCTCCCTCTTTCTTGATGATAGCATTCTTTTTGTCTTTGTCTTTAAACTTCCCCTTCCTTTATTTCCAAACTTAAATGGCTTCTCACTAATCTCTTTAGGAACATTCTTCCCTCTTGCTTCTAAATGCGTAGCCTGTACACACACTTCATCTAGATTTGTAGGGTTAAGCATAAGAATTGTATGCCTCAAGTAATTATGTAAACCAGCTATGTATTTAAGGAGAGATTATTTTGATGATAAATCTACATAAAAAATTAGAGCTCTTCGTCTAAACTCTTGTGTATAACTCTGCACACTCATACCTTTTTCTTATCTAAAGTTTTGTCAACCCATTATTTCTTTCTGCATATAAGCTAATGGATAGAATTGTCTCCTTAATGCAACTATGAAATCATTCCAAGAAGAAATTATCTTACCACTTTTCTTCAAGTGGTCTTGGGTTTTGGCCTCCCACCATATGAGAGCTGCAATTTCTAGACTAAGATAAGCAATTTGGATCTTAGTGGAATCATCATCAATTTGTTGAATTCTACAATAGACTTCAAGCTGACGAACCCAATTATCAAATTTCTCAACATTTACTTCCCCATTCTACATAGGTGTTACACAATATTTTGTCACAAGTCCTACACTTCCTTATGACATACCTCGAAGTTCCCAAAGCATGACCATAATGTAGTGTACTCATTCATATATGCAGCTCAGATCCTCCCTAAGACATTGATTGGAAAATGGCTTGATCTTCACTTGAAGGAAATGGCTTTTAAACACTAATTTGGGAATCATCGCTCTTACGAGGCTAAAAATATCAATGATCACCTGTTGCACTATACTCAACCTACGATGCCATCGCCCTATTCACTTGTATACCCGAGATGATCCCAAAAAGGTAATTTTCCCAAAGAGGATGAGAAGGTTCATGATCTAGAAGCTTTTATAGTGGCGAGATGTAGGTTGTTTGGCGTAGATGGGGTTGAATTCTCCCAACTTGGCCTCTTGGTCTTATCCCTATGAGATACCTCCTTGAGATGAGGGCTTAATCCGATCTTTGGAGAGGTCCGAACTCCCTTTCCCAGCCTATATATTCATCCTCTCTCATTCCCAAATGGTAAGAGGCTGGGTTGGTCTATGCCTATTTTCACCCTTATGCTAAGATTTTGTTTATATGCTACTCATTTGGATTGGAGAAGGAGTGCTTGGGGAGCTTAGCTTGGACTTAGATATTCATTCAAGGAGAGCATATCACCATCAACACTTAGTTGTATGCTTCCCATTATTTTATATTAATATACAACTACTGGTTCATTTTCCCTAAATGTGTATGCTCGTGTATCATTTAACTTAACATTCCTTAATTAGTTAAGTAGGTTTATTTTGAATATGCTATTTGTATTTGTATTACTTGTTGTGTCTTGATCTCTTGTGCACGTAATAAATGCTGAGAGCAAAAGGAATGAGATCATGACGCAAGTGATTCAAGGTCTTCAAGATAGGAGATAGAAATAGCTTCAGAACGAGGTAGGCCATCTTCTTCATTTCTCTTTTCAATTGTAACTTAGGAAAGTTTCTGGTATATTGTCACTTCGGTTGCTAGACCCACTTATTGGTCTAGATGGATCATCTCTATCCGCAAAGAGGATTTACCTAGACAAAAAAATGGCAACTCCGTTGGGGAGGCTATGGTTCTTTCCATTCAATCCTTCATCCTGATTGTGTGATGAGTTTGACCAACTATCATTTTTATAGCTTGTTCACTTTTCTGTAACTATTTTCACTTGCTGGTGATTGCTTGAGAATGTTGATTTTTGTTTGGTCTTGAAGATTTCTTATTTTTTCTTCATTTTTCTCGCCCATCGCTAGTTTACCTCTCACAGTCGCGATGACATCGTGAATGTTTTAATTACAGTCACGATGATCACTGTTTTGCCTATGACAGGCACGATGATCCTAGAGTATAAGAGAAAATAGGGTTTTTCTTCTTGTTTTCAGTCTTTGTGTCTATCAGTGTTTTTCTAGAGTGTCTATGGTGTTTTTGATTGATTGTCTTGATTAATTTGCAAAATTTGTCTCATTGGCTTTGAAGTGAAATCTGATTGAGTTATAGGGTTTCTAGCCAGTTGGTCATCACTTGTTTCTTGTTGGTGTCATTGAGATACTTGTTTTACTGATTGATTGAATGTTGTTTTTTGTGAAAATCTTTGAAAACATCATTTTGCATTTGTTTTAGCTTGTATTTTGAAATTTACTTTTCATGAAAATGCATTAGATTAGTTACATTGAAAAGTTATTTTTTGAGATTCATCATTGAGAATAGATCACATTTTTCAGTGATTGAAAGCTAAAAGTTGTATTAGGTGCATCAAGTCATTCAAAATGAAAAGAAAATCATAATTCATATAAGTGCATCTTTGTAAAGTAAAATCATTTTCTTTCGGAAAAGTTGCATTTAGGATAGTGAAAAGTGGAAAACCATTTTTACTTTTGGCATTGCATTTGGAAGATGAAAATGAAAGTTAGTGGAAGGTATTTTGCATGATGCATTATTGATTGAAATTTCTTCCTTGATTAGTCTAGCTTTCATTAAAACAGAAAGTTTTCATTTTCTCATATAGTTGCATCATAAGTGTTCAAGTGGAATCATTTTGAGCCTCAAAACTGAAACATAATTGAAGATTAACTTAAAATTTATCTCAATTAATCTAAGGAGAATTTGAGACATTAATGTTCATACTTAGTGGTCTAGGCTAGAGACGTGTTCCAACGTCTATAAAACTTAGTAGCTGTCATTCACAATACTCTTGCATTAGACAATGTTAGCAGAGACTTGTGCTCCCTGTAGCATCGAGTATATAAAGGGAGACCCTCATAGGTTGCAAACCTTTATCCATAGGAAGATGAGTCTGCCACCTTGTAAACATGATACACTAAACACAACATTCAAGGAGATTGCCTGCATGTACGTCAATTCCTTAGTAAATTTATTTGCTAAGGTGTATATTTCTGTTCACGGTTACTTGGTAATCCTCTGACTGGGTATCGAAAGATTTCCCTAATACTTCACTAGTTGATCTAGTGATTGATCAAAAATCATCTTTGGTCAACCCCACTCTCTCTAAAAGTGAATCTCGTGAGTCCATTCTCGACCAACCATTGGTTGAGAAATCGGTAGACTTGACTCCACCTTTAGTTAACCGTACCTTTCCAGTAGAGAGTGAACCTCATATTCCTCAAGTTCTTCTGGTTTCTTCAGTTTCAAATGAACTGGAGGTAAATCCTCCTGTTCCCGAGGTGGATGAGAGAATTTCTCCTATTCCCATAGCACAAGAGGGTAGCTCTCATGTTCATACGACACCCCCTCCGAGTAGTTTAGTCACTTATTTTGATTGGATTCGACTGGACGGATATCACCTTTTGTCTTATGTGCCTTTCTAGATTATAGTACATGCTTACCATATGTCTGTACCTAACACAGTCATAGATGAGGGTGCATCTATTAGCATTCTATCCTCAATTTATTGGCAAGCTTTAGGTTCTCCTCAACTTGTCCCCATCACCCAAAATCTGTTAGCTTTTAATAGAGGAACCAATCAACCATTAGGGATCCTTCCTAAGTTGCCTATCACTTTGGGAGGAAAGACTATCTATATAGACGTGATGGTTTTCCAAGGCCCTTTATATTTTAATCTACTCCTTGGTCGTGACTATGTTTATGTCATAGGAGCTCTTGTCTCTTCCCTCTTTCGAGTGATGTGTTTCCCACATGAAAGAAGCATTGTGATCGTTGATCAACTTACATTCATTGCTCCTAACTCAAATCCCAATCAACCATCATCCCTGAATGGTTCTCATATGCAAGAAGTATCACCCCACCACAGGTTAATTATGTGGCTAGAAGTATCACCCCACCACAGGTTAATTACGTGGCCACTTGTTCCATGCCCGCATCTATTGATGATCTTGTAGGTGATGTAGTACACCATGTACAAGTGGCATTGGAGCCCTATTTTTCATTTGGATCCTTGGAAATGTATCCCTTCTAGAGTGTTGTTCTCCCATCTGATGAGAACCTCTTGGAAGCCATGGCATCTTTTGGTTTGTGATCAAGACCTTTGGAGTAGCGTTCCTTGTCTTGTGTCAATCTCCTTAAAAAATGAAACAAGGGTCTAGAGCAGAGTTCCTTGTCTTGTGTCAAGCTCCTTAAAAAATGGAACAAGGGTCTGAAGCAGAGTTCCTTGTCTTGTGTCAAGCTCCTTAAAAAATGAAACAAGGACCATGAAGATAGTTCTTTTACTATGTAAACCTCATTAAAAAATGAAATAGGTTTCCATGAGCAGAGTTCTTTTACGTGAGTCAAGCTCGGTAAAAAATGAAACAAGGTGTCATGAGCATGGTTCTTTTCCTGTGTCAAGCTCATTAAAAAGTGAAACAAAACTCCTTACAATTCAAGTCTTTGATTAAATATCGTAAGTAAACCTTCATTCCATCCACCTGTTAGTAACCAGTAGTATACTTAGGTGAATGAAATGAAGCTTGGGGGGCATGTACCTCGAATTGAGTCATTATGCTGGGGGCATGCAAACTTATCTTAAGCATAGTTTATCTTTGTTTCAAGCTTGTGTAAAAATGAAACCAAATCCAAGCATAGTTTATCTTTGTTTCAAACTTCTGTAAAATGAAATCGTCTTTAATTATACTCAAGCATAGTTTCTAATGTTTCAAGCTTGTGTAAAAATGAAACCATTTATCTCTTTACATCTTGTGATTGTTGTTTTTATTAGCCGATTTTTGCTAGATGAGCCTTGGTTTTTTCCTTTCCATCGTCACCATCTCTTTGGCTAATCATATACTTTCACTTGGTTGTTTTACTTGTGCCTAAGGAACATCTGTGATGAGTGATATTATTAGCTAGAATCTTGACCCTTACATGTTTTGAGAAGTTTCATCATGACCGTAACCAATTGTTATTATTTTTTTATACTACTCGTTCCTCTAGGAGGAGTCAACTTTCAGCTATTTTCAGAACCTAGAAACATGAAAAGATCGCCGAGTGCTTGTCTTTTGGAACTCGTTAAATTAAATGAATCGACGTTGTATCAGTATATGTTTACCGCTTTTTCGGGCTAAGATTGACTATTTACGAAAAAGGTACACCTCGGTCGACATGGTCAAGAGGTTCTCTTGAATATTGTTTTCTACCTTTTCGAGTTCGAGGGAGAAATTACGAAGATGGACATGATGGATTTTTCTTTTTCATATCTTTTTCAAACTCTCTAAATATGAAAAATATACTGAGTTATTCTTACGTTAGACTCGTTAAAATTTTACGATGAAAGACTTGTCACCATGACGAGCCCAAGTTTCTCCTTCCTGGGACTCGTAATACTTACTAGGATGGATTCATTCGAAGGGTGAACTTATACGACAAGCATATGGTATCCTCTTCAAGCTCATGTAAAAATAAAGAGGTACTCACTAGAAATAGTGGGGGGAAAATGAAAGTGAAACATCTCTTGTATAGGCAACATGTCACTTTTGAACATGACACTCATTTGTTTCTTGTGTCGGGTTTGGGATATCCTCACTTAGTCACTTGTTTTTCCGGGTTTGGGTGATCCATTTTTCCTCTCATCTGACTATTCCACTTCATCATTATGACCCTTGTTCCTATGTTTAGTTAAATGTTGCCACACTATGGAGTCTTGTCGCCAATATGTTCAAGAGAAGTCCCATTTGCAGTTTATATCCTATACATTGTCTGAAATATTTGCACAGCCCTGGATCATACTTGTTTATTCACCTTTATTCCTTGTTTCATGTCAACATTGAGGGAATCATTATGACCCTCCTTCGATGAGTCACTTCCTTTCGACTTCAGCTCATTATCTAGGAAGATGACTTAGAGACTCCCTTTCAGTAACTCAGAGCTTGCATGCCTTAATGGCAAGTTCTTCGCATCCGATGACATTTTTTCATCATTGGCCTTTGATTGGATGATTCCATGAGTGTTTGACTTCAACTTCATTATCACATTCAAGGATTTTACTACCGTACCTTGAGAGCCATTGCCATTATTGGTGGTTTCTCTCGTGCCTGTTAATGGTCCACACTGTTAGTGTCAATCTTTAGAGCCCTCCATCGGTGATCAAACAACTCTTTGCATATGCATATGTAGGTGTCTCATCAGCATCAGTTTTGCATCCCGTTAGGCATGCCATAACACTGATGGAGGAGCTGGTCTTGTTCCCTTCTCGGCTTTGTTGGAATTAGGTCATATCATTTGAAAAAACTTGTGTCACACTTGTTTCATTTTTGTCGTGAAATTCCAAGTCTAGGTCTAGGGTTTCGGTCAAAATCATTGCCAGGTCATGAGTCAAAAGTCTGATAGTCTTCAGCAAGCCAAAAGGAGGTTTGTAATTATGTTCTATTGATATTTTTCATCAGCTACAACTCATTTATACCTTGGATTTAAAAACTCTGTTTTTAAACCCAAGGTCATGTGAAATTTGCAAAAATAAGGAAAATCTTCATAAATCTTCAGAATGCCGGCAACAACCCTAGTTTCCTCGCCAGAATCCATCAGAGAATCAACCTGCAAAAAGAACCAAGTGAAAACACTCAAAAGATCAATTTCAGGCAAAATGAAACTTAAAAAACAGTGTTAAATTAATTGCCAAAACATGCAACATTTGAAAGTGGGTTTGATGTTTTAATTTTTTTTCAATGTGGACCTATAAAAACTAAAAAGCCCTCTTCATGGCCTCATTATGCATTTGCAAACTTGCAAGACACAAGACAGAAGCAAAGAAAGGGGATTTTGCAGCGATTTTGGTCATTTCTGGAGGAGCGACTAGTCGAGTTTGAGGTGCGACCAGTTGGGTAGGTGCGACTAGTTAGAGCTGCTCCCACAGTGCAATTTTTGAACTGGTGCGACCACTCAGAGAGGTGCGACCAGTCGAGTTTGGGGTGCGACCATTCGAGCTGGGGTCGCCAGAAACTTGCTAAATCACTCAAATCGCCCTCCCAAACTGCTAAATCGACCAGGTAGGCTCTAAATTCATCCATGATGGCAAGTGATGATTGAATGATGATGTGTCTAATGGTTTTCTTCTTCAAAAATTTGCAAGAGAAATGGTGAATTTAGCTGTTGTTAATGTAGGCAAATGTGCTAGGGTTTGTTTGTTTTTCAAGGTTAAATCCCTCTTATCCCATCCTTGTTTCCTTGTCAATTAAATTCACAAATGTGCTACATGTTTATCTTATTCTTTCATTTATTTCGTTTGCAAGAAATACAAGGTTCCCATCCCATATTCCTACAAAATCTTTCCCTTCCCAAATTTCTTCACTAAACCCTAATACCCTTCATATTCCAAACAAACCCTAAAATGCCCTTCTCCTTCCCACAACAAGCAAATTAAATGGACCTACAGCAAGGAAATAAAACAAAAGAATAATATATAT
>APFE030504383.1:0-16522 GCA_000404065.3 Pinus taeda
TTAGACAATGATAAGAAAAGAGTTAGACCACTACACACATGGAAAAGGTAAAATAAAGGAAAAAGGGAATGAATCCAAAAATGGTTAAGCTACAGAGGATAGGAGTGGGAGATGATTATGAGGTAAGGTGAAATGATGGACTGATAGTGGGACCAACGGTCCAAATGAACTTGCTCATACTCGGCCAGCCAACACACCACCCCACACGCTCATCCATAAATAGAAATAAAACATTGATTCCCATACAGAGAAAGCAAAAGCAACTTCTAGGATTCATTGAACGAAGAGGTTTCTCTCAGCATTCCTAAAATAACACCTATAGGAAACAGGAAACATCTACAGCAAGCAGGAAGCCTACAGGATACAAAGAGATCAACCTATAGAGCTATCAGTGGACACCAAGGGAATTAAAATCAAGGGTTATCCTCACCATAACATAGCAAAGTGAGGTAGGTTCCATACCTTCCATATTTTCCATTTCAAAGAGAAGAAGAAATCCTCAATTTGGTTAGGAATTTGCAATGCATCTCAGGATAGAAAAATTGTATTGCATGTCACTAAACATTAAACTCCAAAACTTCCTCACCTACCAGAAGTCTTGAACTGTATCCACACAAACCTCAAGAATTACCAGGAAAAGATGACAGGAGGTTTCAATAAGAGAGAACCCACCAACACAGCAAGAATCCACCAGCATCCTCCTGTGGTGGAAATTTTTACAAGGCATCAATGGATGGGGTTATTTGAGATGATGAGAGGATACGATGATGATGTGGCCAGATAATTTTCCCTCTAACTTATACCCCTCACTAGGGCCAGTGCGACTATTGTGGTGAAGGGTTTATCAGTAGCAATTACCCCTGAGGTTATAAGAAAAATTACTACACTCCCCTAGGGTTACCATGGAGAAAAGAAGACAAGACTAACAACACCCTTGCAAAGAAAATCTTATTTTTGGAATGAGAAGAGCCAATAGAGGACAAAAATGGGGTTAGAAGGGAAAACATTCCATACCCTTGGAACGAAGTCAATTACCACCTGATCAAATATATTTCATGTGAACGGATATACAATGTAGTGTATGGATACCACTTCAAACTCCTCCAAGAACTGAGATTTGGAGAGAAACACCTCCTCATAACAGACTGAGTATACCCTATTTTCTTCTACAATCCATGATAGACATGAGCATCAAGGTACGGGAGGGGAAACATCAGTAGCTAGCCCATTATGGGTTGATTAAACTCATCCTTGAAGATGCTCTACAAAAATTAAGATTCCCTATTGCATGGACAACATTTGGAGACATGCAGACAGAAGGAGGCATTCAAGTTATTGAGTATGATAGAATCCCTACTGCTAGTGAGGGAGAAGAAGGAACAAAGGATTTCAAGGAAGAAGAAATAGAGGAGGAAAATGAAGAAGAAACAGAGGAGGAAAATGAAGAAGAGATAGAGGAAGAAAAAAAAGAAGAAATAGATGAGCGGAGTGAAGAAATAGAGGATGAAAAATAAGAGGAAGGACGAGACAAAGAAGAGGATAAAAAGTAAAATGGAAAAGAGAAAAAAGGATAGAACGATGAACAAAAGTATGTATCTCAAGGCAGAGAAGAAGAAGAATCACCAAGGGTATTTCTAGATCCTACAGAGAAAGGGGCAGTAGCTGCTCTAACTTCCCTAAGTAGACCTGTCAAATCAAAAGAGAAAGAGGCAATGACAAACCCCACTATACTTCAGTACAAGAAAGAGCACTAGGATTAGACAAGCACTACAACAAAACCATGTGATTAGCATCCCTTTTTGCTTCCTTTTTTGCGTCTAGAGACCATTTTTGGTGCTATTTGTGTCCATTTATCAAATATGGTGCAAAACTTGATGCAAAGTTTTCACCGAGTTTTGCACCAAGTCTTACATCAAATTTAGCACCAGGTATTGTAATAGGTTTTGCACCAGATTTTACACCAAGTTTTACACCACGTTTTATGTCATGTTTTATGCCATCCTTTGCACCATGTTTTGCATCAAGTTTGGCACCTAATTTTATTTCACCATCTTTTGCATCCTTTATTACATCCACTTTTTGCGTCTACAATTTCATCAACTTTTGCATCATCTATTGCATCCTCTTTTACATCATTTTTTAAATCATTTTTTGCATCCATTTTTGCATATTTTTTGCATCCCTTTTGTTCCAAGTTTTTCATCGAGGTTTGTGTCTAGTTTTTACCTCTAATTTTGCATCTACTTTTGTTGCATTCACTTTTACATCTTGTTTTGCATCCATATTTACATCCTCTTTTTCATCTGTTATTGTGTCCACTATTGCATCCATTTCTCTTGTGCCATAATTTGCACCTAGTTTGACACCTCCCTTTGCACTCTTTTTTGTTTCTAAATTTGCATCCTCATATACATCTAGGTTTTCATTGACTTTTAAATCTATTTTTAATCCCTTTTTATATCCCCTTTTGTGTCAAGATTTGCATAAGGTTTTGTGTCTTGTATTGCATCTACTTTTGCATAGAATTTTGTTTCATCAACTTTTGCATCATATTTTACATCCAATGTTGCACCCATGTTTACACCCATTTTTACATCCCTTTTTGCATCCTATTTTTCATCTTCATTTGATTCTATTATTGTATCTATCATTACATCCATTTTTGTTGTGACACAATTTGTGCCATGTTTTGTACTTACTATTATACCCACGTTTTCTTCCAATTTTGCATCCATCTTCACATCCTCTTTTGCATAAAACATTGCATCTATTTTTGCATCCAATTTTGTGTTGGGTTTTGCATCTCATTTTGTATCTTCTTTTGCATGTACTTCAATTGCATCCATATTTTGCATCCAATTTTGTTTCTCATGTTGCACCCATGTTTGCATCCACTTTTACATCCCTTATAACATCTTGTCTTGCATCTAAGTTTGCATCTTTTTTTGTCTATTATTACATCCACTTTCTCATCCACTTTTTTTGTGCTATGATTTGTGCCATATCTTATGACTATCATTGCAACCCACATTTTCTTCCACTATTGCATCCACATTTGTATCCTCTTTTGTGTCCAAGTTTGCATCAAATTTTGTTTGTGATTTTTGCATCCCATTTCGAATCTACTTTTACATCCACTTTTGATTCGTTGAATTTTGCAACTAATTTTGTGTTCAATATTGCACCCATGTTTGGCCCATGTTTACATCCCTTTTTCATCTAATTGTTCCTCCTTTTTGCATTCAAGTTTGTGTCTTTTTTTTTACATTCATTGTAGTATCCACATTTGTTTCACCACAATTCATGCTAAGTTTTATGCCTACTATTGTGCCCATGTTTTCTTCCACTTTTTCATCCATGTTTGAATCCTATTTTGTGTTCAAGTTTGCATCAACTATTGCATCTATTTTTTCATCCACTTTTGTGTCAATTTTTCTATCTTGTTCTGCATCTACTTATGTTGTGTCCACTCTTCATCCAAATTTACGTCTATTTTTACCCCCATTTTTTTTGTTCACTTTTGCATCCCTTTTCCAACATACATCATATTTTTTGCATTGATGATATTCCTTATGACATTGAAAATTATGAACAACTAATGACAATGTCAATAATTATAACGATGATGATAATGAAGATGATGACGATGACATGAATTGTGATTGTTATGATAATGACAATGATGATAAACACGATGAGAGTTACAATGACAGTGATGATGATGATGCTAATGACCTTGGCCATTCTTCCCAATTTTTAAATGTTGTTATGGTCAAAATCATAATAATAATCTTTGGCGTCATCTTCCAAGTCATCATCATCTGATCATCATTATCATTATTTTCATCTTGGTCATCATCAAGAACAATAATGGCATGAATGATGATTATGATGTTCATGATGAAGATGACAACAATTATGATAAAAATTATATTAGTTATGATGATGGGGATGATGACAATTATAATGACGATGACAATGGTAGTAATGATGATGATCATTGATCATCTCTAAAAAATAAAGCTGTTATTTTTCTTGCATATATCATGTGTCGTAACAACCCTTTTCTAGCACTAGTAACATTTTTTAGGTTGATGATATTTCTTATGATGCCTATAATTATGAACAATTGATCACAATATCCATAGTCATGATGATGATGACGATGATGATGATGATGATGATGAAGACATGAACGGTGATTATGACGATAATGAAATGATGACATTGATGGTGGTGATGATGGTGATAATGAAGATGATGACCCTCTCTCTAAACTAGGGAGGTACTCATAATGAGACAAAAAATTGCTCTCAAGTTGAAATATTCATATAAGAAGGGATCTCCATTGGTAAGCATCAATGATGATTTACATCATCATAGCCAACATTGTCAAAATAGTAAGGCCTTGACTAACAAGTTTATCTCTCCATTAAATCAAAGCACAATGTTGGGACGCATAAATTTGGACACCACTACCTCTCTAGGCACTTACCCCACCAGGATGTTCACCAGGTATTTCCTCACATGATCATTTCCTAATCCACTATCATAATATTTGACACCAGGAAATGTCAATCCTCATGACTATTCTTATCTTAGATTAATGTACTTGACTTATGGTGATTAGTCCTAGTCAAAGTCCAAATTCTCAAAGAATATTGGTCCCAGATGTTTATCCAATCCACCATTCTCCCTACTAGTGTCTTTACTAGCCTTACGATTGTTAGTCCTAGCCATAATACATGACACATGGATAATATGGTGTCTACCCTCACTCCCCTCTCAACCAGAGAGGAGACATCCACAAGCATAAGATTTTCTCAAGAATACCCATCATTTTCATAGAGAATAACATCATTAATTTGTTTTCATCACATGACGCCTTTATGATTAAGCATTCATATATTTGTGGCAAATTATTTCCCTTTTTGTCATTTTTGATGAAATAAAATCAAAAAGTGAAAGTCAAAATCATTAAAGATACACTATATTGATTTATCTAAGTCTAAACTCTAAGGTTGAAGTCAAAATTAATGTAAATCTTATATCTATGAGTTGTGCCAAACTTATGAAAACCTTATTCCCTAAGTCCTATATTTAAGAAAATGAAAAAGAAAGAAAAATAAGGGCCAATGAATGGTAACTCATGTATTCACTCCCTCTTTGGAAAATATATGAATATATACACTCCTAGTCACACTTGATCACATGTTTGTGATGGTTAAATCATGAATTCCTCTTTTCTCCTTGCATTTTCACTTCATCATTTAAGCACCTAATTGAGGATGTAGGGAATGTTTGCTGCCAAAGGCTTTTATGTCTACTCTTGGTTTACTTATGTCACACTACTACCAATTTATGTGACAGAGTGAAATACATAAGTTTGTGGAGTTATTATAGTGGTGTATTAAGTTAGTCACCACACACACATTTATTACATCTCATTGATCCACATGTGTGGGTTGGAGACTCATTGCTTGAGAACTTTAATGGAGACTACTTTATGGCTTTAATGGTATAGCTTACAAAAGATCTTGTTAAACATTGCGATTCATCCTTTCTTTTCCTCGAGACACTTGATAATATTGAGGTCACTCCCAATAATCCATGGAGATGGGGAGTACAAATTATTTGTGCTAGAAATAGAATTGAGAAATAGAGGTTTTCCATTTGCGATATTGGAGTCATAGACGTTGGAAACATGGTAGTAGTCCTCGATGTCAATTAACTAAAATTGTACTGGCATAATGCAAAAAGAGGTAAATATATTGGTAACCTTGATGTCTTGATAATTTCAAATAATAACCATTCTACCCAAGTATCTCTAAGCATAAATCACTACTACTTGGAAATTCCTCCCCCATTTTCTAATTATATGAGGTAGAACCTCACTTAATATTTTTGCTTCTTATATCAACATTATTGATGGGTGCTTTGCGTACCATTTTTCTTTTAGGAGTCTTTGTTTTTCTTTACTATTGAGGCTCCTCATGTTCCATGAGACTATTTTCATTGAGAATTTACATAGAAAGGAAGTATAATGTGACTAAAAAAAACATGTCTCAAGATTTAGGTGCTTGGACAATTCCACTTCATGACTCCTATATGTCCTTAACCTGGGACCAAATGGTGAACTTGATGGCCTTAAGGGAAATTGACCAAAGAAAATCTAGAAAAGAGGTGACTTTTGACTTTATCACATACAATTTAATATACTAAAAAAAATATCCATAAAAATTTCATCAATCAATGAATCATTAAAAAAAACATCCAAAACAATTTCATCAAGCAATGAATCAGTGCATTATAAAATAAAATCTATAAACATTTTAGGAACATTTTGCTAAAACATGCTCAAAAACCAACATATTTAACAATAATATGGACAATAACACATTTTGATAAATTAAATAACATATTATCAAGCCTAAAAAATGTCACTAACAGAAAACTATAAAGCATGCAACTAATGGAAGTGGCCGCTCAAGGCCACCATAAGACAATTAATCTATTAAGATCAAGGTTAATGGGGACAAATATCTACAAAGGACAAAGGAAAACCTATTTTAACTTTATTGTTTTATTAGCCTAGTTCAAGATGAACATTTCAAGATATCATGAAGAACATAATTAGTTTTATTACATTAAGAAAACCCAAGCACATTCTATAACTTAGCAAGGAAGAGATGTATAACACCCATGTCAACGACACAACACATGGCATTGAGTTACTTTTTATATATAATTTAAACTCCTATCATAAAATCACAAATCGAGCATGAATGGAATGTTTAAAATCCATTTTTATAAAAACAAAATATAGTTTTTCTTATAGAAAATAAAATACCAAAAATTAAATATATTTTTTTAGAAAATAAAAAAATATTAAAACTAAATATATATTAAAAAAAAACTAAAACATAAGCAAACTAGAATTTGAATTTGACACTCTTGTTCACTTTAAGAAACTCATATGGTGTAATGTGATCTCTTTATCCTCATATTTAGCTTTTTCCTAAAAAATAAAAGCATACAAAAGTGGAAAAGAGCCATAAAGCATCGGGAAGCTTTTTCCTAAGCACAAAAGCATCTAAAAAGTGGAAAAGGCCATTTTTATATGAGGAAACATTATTCATCCAAAATATTTTTCCCAAATTGAACTAATAAGGAATTTGGGAAATCTTCATAGCCTTCACTTTCCTATATATTGGAGGCTTGGCCATTGAAAAAATGATGGAAATTCTTGTATTGTCATGCTGCTGAAATCTATCTTGAGAGGCAGAGTTTTGGAGCTATGAGTTTGGGGAGGTGTTGTTGCACTACATCTGATTGTTGTAACTTTCCTCCAACTCCTTTATTCATATAGATCAGTTGTTCTTCCTTCCATATGTTTCTATTCATTGTTTACTTATTCTATTTAACTAATGGATGTATGGAATTTTGGTTTGTATTTATTTATTCAATAATATTTATATGTTTCTTAGAGTTTCGATTATCAAGATATTATGCTGTGAAGGTTGTTTTATTCTCTCTCTTATGTGTAGGACCAATATTTGGAGCTAGCTAGGAGCGCTTCCTAGCTATACTAAAAACTCCAAGAAGACCTGCATGCGAGGACTCACAAGACTTCATTCTCTTTTTGTTAATCTATACTCTACATCTTGATCTACTAAGAATCCTAAGCCTTAGAACAACCTTTCTCTTAATTGGTTTGTCCTAGGTTTCCGGAATAAACTGAGAGGGTTTTATTTTCATCTAACCATGCATTAAATCCTACAGCAAAATGATACTTAGAAACTTTAATATGTTTCACTATGTAAATGAACTTAGTAAAATGAACCCATAGAAGGGGTCATAAATGGAAATAAAAGTAAAACTCTAAAAAAGAAGCCAAAAGTGGATTTATCCATGGATGCAAAATTAGGAGTAGAATTGGATGTTAAACTAGCCATCAAAACAAGATGCAAAATGGGACTAAAAAAGGGTGAAGCCAAGGATGTCAAAAATGATGCATAACTAGATGAAAATTCAAACTAAAATCTAGGTCCTAAATGAGATGCAAATGTGGACACAAAATGTGACAGAAAAAAAGATGCAAATTTGGAAGCCAAAAAGGATGAAAAATTAGATACCAAAAAGGATGCAAATTTGGACATAAAAAATGGTGCAAAATTGGACACAAAAGAAGAAAAAATGGTCCAAAAATGGGCATAAAAATGGCTCAAATTTGGATGCAAATTGAGATGCAACATTAGATGTAAAATGAGGTGCAAAAAATCATTCAAAACTTGGTGCAAAAACAAATGCAAAATTTGACAAAAAAAAAAAGGCTCAAAATTGAACGTAACAATAGACACAAAATGGGATGTAAACGTGGATGCAACATATGGTTCAACATAGGATGAAAATTTAGATGCTCAAAAGGATGAAAAATTGGATGCAAGAAATGGTGTTAAAAATGATGCTAAATTGGATGAAACAAATGATGCAAAATGAAATGCAAAATATGGTGCAAATAGGATGCAAGAAAGGGAGATAAATAAAACACAAAAGTGGATGCAAAAAATGGTGCAAAAATGCATGCAAAATTTGACACTAAATCAGATTCAACATATGGTGCAAAATTGGATGGAAAAAATGGTGTAAAAAAAGGGAGAAAAATTGGCACAAAAATAGATGTAATAATAAGTACAAAATTAGAAGCAAAAAATGGCATAAGACCAGATGCAAAAATTGGCACAAACTGGATGTAAAAAAAGGCACTAAATCAGATGCCAAAGATGGTGTAAAAATCGATGCAAATTATGACACAAAACTAGAAGAAAAGAATGCCACAAAAGAGGAAGCAAAAAATGATGCAAAAATAGATGCAAAAAATGGCACAAAACTAGAAGCAAAACCTGTTGTAAACCAAATGAAAATCTTGGTGCAAAATATGATGCAAAAAATGATGGAAATTTTGGCGTAAAAAAGATGCAAAATTTGGTGCAAAAAAGGACGCTTTAAAAATTGTACAATAGAGCCAGATTTAGCGCCAGGCTGCTCATCCCAATTGAGAAAAAAATGCACTAAAATTTGGTGCTAAATCTGGCGCAAATTGCCTATTTTGTTGTAGTGAAGGGAGGCCTCAAACCCCTACCAAAACTCCAATTATCACGAGGATTCACCAAAACAACAAGAGAAGGTAGTCCTTCTAATGAAAAATGAAGGATAGGAACATCAAAACAAGTTTCTCCCAAGTCTCCAATCACATATGTAAGGAGGTTTGTCACAATGTCATCCTCATCAAAGGGAAGATGTCTCCTATAGGAGACATAGTTAGACCTATAGGAAGCAAAGACCATCCTACAGGAAAATCTGTCAAACCTACAGGAAACACACAAAAGAGACCAAGAAGGAATTACTCAACAAGAAAAAAAAGGAAGAGGGCCAAAAACCATAGGAACCTAGCCCACAGCCAAACCTCAGCTCCTACGACAGGTTCATTGAAGGAGGTAGGGTGATACCACAAAATTTTGAAATTCCTCTATTCTTTGAACTTGAAAAGGAGAGGGAAAGGACACACAGGTGGATGCAAATTGCTAAATCAAAAGGGGTAGAGGATGTAGGCCACATGGAGGAGAAATTGCAGGAGATGGGCAGAGAATTGAGAAGCATAAGAGACAGAGAAGCATTGATGAAATCTTAGTTGGAGGCTGAGAACACATGGCTAAGGAAGCAACTACAAGAAAGGGAAAGCCAATTGGAAACTATGGCCAGTTTTTCCATGGAGGCAATCCAGTGCAGGATGCAAACAAAGTCATATGCCTTATAAATCAAGGAACAATGGCTACAATTCTAGATAAAGACCCTAGCACAAAGAGGAACTATGTCGTTTGAAGACTATATACAATTCATTAATCTCTATGATCAAAGCACCTTGGAGGATAGAGCAAGGATATCCGAGTTTTACCTACACAATTTATCTTTGACAGATTTAAATGTGTGGAACCCAAATCCAAAGCTAGGGGACTTGCAATTGATGGCCTTTGCATCTTGGATGGATCACGAGGAGGCAAGAGCTACAGAGATGAAAAGTTATTAAAAGCAGAGGCAGAACGCCTTATGATTAGAGCAGAACAATCTAACCCAATGGTTGTCATCAACACCCACAACCTCAATGAAAATGATCCCAAGCTTGCACCAAGGTACCTTGCTGTACAAGAGCATGCAGTCACACACTTTGAAGACATGCTAATGTTTCTAGGAGATGACAGCCAGCAAGCCTACCAAAGAATATGGAACACCTTACCTTACAACCTAAAAATCAGAGAATATCATTCTCCTGATAGAATGAGAGAGCCACTAAATAGAACCCCAATGTATAAGGAGGCATTAAAAAAACTCAAAGTTAATTGGATTGGCTTAAAGCTAAGTCCACCATTGATTTTAGGAATGTTGGAAGGAAGGAAAGAAGAAGAAGAAAGAAATTAGTGGGAGGAGATAGAGAAGAATGCAGGGTTTTATTCATAGGAGGAAGAGACTACAACAGAAGCATGGAATGTCAGGGAAGCCACCAGAGCAATGAAGGACATGGACATACATTGAGTTGCTCAGAGGATGAGAAACACTTTCAATAGGGGGTCATGATGAGGCTTATCATTGGATAAAATATATGGACCTTAATACACCTCCAAGCTTATTGAAATCAACTCTTCTCATAATTCTTTACATGTTTTAATTATGTTTTGCTTAATGAGATCAGTAAAAGTAAGATGTCATGTCTAGTGGTCTAATGTGCATTGATTGCATGTTTTTGGGAGCAAAGTATGGCTAAGTAAGGTGCAGTAACTCGAATGAGACAAGAAGGAGAGATTATAGGAGATGGATCTCCCTCATTAAATCCTCACTCACTCGAAGATCCCTTAATCAAATCACACCATCTCAGAGTTGCAGGCAGTCGATTCATGAGGACCATTGGCAGCCAAGCTAGTGATAGTTAAGAACCAATTAATCCCAAGATTGGGAGCCAAGCCTCCCTAGATTTAAGGAAGTTGTTGAAAAATTCAGTTGTATAAATAGAGAGGCCTAGAGTCTCATTAGGATTTGGATTTTTTTATGCAAAATAGCTAAGAATTTTTCGAGTTGAAGGATTGTGACCAAACACCATTATGTATTTTTTGATATGTTAATGAAAATGAGCAACATTCCCTTGATCCACACTGAGTTGAATCAGAGGGCTGAAGCTCTTGGGTTAGGGCCCAAAATTAGCAGCATAGGTTCCTCTTACTGTACTTGTATGCTTAGTATCTCATAGATTAGTTATTAAATTGATTTTGGTGTTGTTAAATTACAAGTATTGGTAGATTTGATTAGCTTGCTTCCACTTGTGCATAGCTTTAACAGTAACATCACAGAGATAAGAAAATATTCAAAAAAGGCTAATAACAAGTGGCTCTTACCTCATTCCTCCCTTTAGGGACCATGGCTTGAGGAACAACTCCCATTTAGCCTAAAAAGATAGAATTCTGGTTTCTTATGAAATTTAGAGTTCTTTTATTAATTAGGTCATCCTCTTTCAGTTTTAGAAGATAGGTTGCAGTTTTCATTTCTGATATCTTAAGTTTTGTATTAGATTTCATATTTCTTTCATAATAGGTTTCAAGCATTTCCATGCATGCACTTGGCGAATAAATGATGCAAATTCTGTTTCCTCATATTTTTGTAAATCCTTCTTGTTTTGAGATGATTTATGGATAAATGCCATCAATGATGTATATGTTGCAAGAGTTTCTACATTGAAACAAGACCTTATGTCATCAGCCTCAACCAAACCATATCCACCTATGATCACCAAGGGCCACTAAGTTCTCAATTTGAAGTATCATTTTACAAAGACAACTTGCCATGCTTATTGAGCAAATCCAACCATCATAAAGCTTTGGTTTCAGTTCTGAGTGAGTTCCAGCCACTCCCTTGCCTTATTTCTTCCATTCCTCACCTTCCCTAAGCTCCATACCACTTTCCAAATCACTCCTTATGCTTTTGGCCTGTTCCTGTAAGAAAATAGGGGATCCTGTAGGTGAAATAGGACGTCCTGTAGACATCCTGTAAGAAAACCTGTAGTGGCCTGTTTTGAGCCTGATTTGTGAAAAAAACATCATGAAAGCTAGGAGAAGACCCTGCTTGCCTCCCAATCCATCTGACCCATTGCACTCATCTCCCACCATAGTCATCTCTCCTTCCATGCAATCAAGAAGTATTAACATTCATGTTTTTACAAAAAGATAAAAAGAAAAGGGTTGTTATGTTTATTCATGTGAACATTAGTTAAGTGCTTGTTTAGATCAGATTCCATGCTTAGGGTAGTTAATATTTCACATGTGTTAAATTAGAAATCTTTTGAAATCAAGGTATATTAACAAATAGCTAGATGAGTTGTGTGTTTAAGTCATCTATTTCAGTCTTTCATTACTGCAATAGGTAGCATTTAAATCCTCTCAATTAGGGTAAAATTATCCTTTCTCAATTGGTAATCAAACTTCTTCTAAATCAATAGAAAGCTGGTTTGAAAAATCCTAGTGGTCTATCACCCCAGCTCAGTAGTGACAAAGAGTGGACCCATTACATATATTTGTGTATACAACACTGTCACCTCTAAGTTTGTATGAACCCCGGGTTGATGAAGTAAAGTTAGTAGCCCCAAGAGTTCCAACATTCTTCCTGCAATACTGGTGCTCATCAAATCCTACCTTCAATCAATAGTATGGTCCAAGTCCTCCATAAGTGCCACTTTATCAAAATTCCTAGTCTACTGGGCAATATATACCTTAGATAATTTTTCTAGATATTGTTGTACATATCTAGCAGCATATTCAGGTAATTCCTCAAACACCTTTCCAACAAATGATTCAACGACATGTTCAGAGTTCGCCACATTCCCCTATCCAAAAAATTTTTTCATAGTCGGTTCCAAGTTATCCTTAGCCACTTATTCCAGGAGTATCACAAATGACCATTCTAGTAACCCCTCAACTATATGTTCCTCAGACTACTCAGGAAATCCCGCACCATTTTTTTTATCAAGTTGTTCCTACGGTTCAGTCTATACCACCGATTCCTTTCAGGCAACCCATTGTCAGAATAGGGAAAACACCTTTTCAAGGTCAAGATTTCCAAAGCCCGCCTTTTCAAGGTCAAGCCTACCAGGTTCCACCTTTCCAAGGACAAGTTTTTTAAAGGCCACCTTTTCAAGGTCAAACTTTCCAAAGCCCACCTTTTCAAGGTCAATCCATTCAAAATCAACCTATTCAAAGTCAATTTGTTCAAGACCAACCTTTGCAAGTACAACCTGTACAGGGGAAATATTACTTAGGTTAAATGGGTTAAGCTCAACCTTTCTAGAGTTAACCATACCTCAATCATACTTATCAAGTCCATGTTCAACCTCTACCCGATATGGTTCACCCTGGTGGAATTCTAATTCCAACTGCTCAAGCTATTCTAGGATATCTTAGATATCCACCTCTAGGGGTTGGTCTTAACCCTCAAGGTTATCAAACTTTACCACAAGATCCTAGACAATAGTTACCACTTATTGCAACGCTAGATCTACTAGATTTATCCCTGTTAAATAATGATCCTATTTATTATTATCCTTTTTGGTCGGCAATTCCTATCAAATTACCAAGTGAAATACCTAAATTCGAAGGGAAATCAGGAGATGATCCATTCAATCATGTGATGACATATCATATTTGATGTGAGTTGAATTATTTAACTGATGATTCCATCTGTCTACACCTTTTCACACGAACTTTAATCGATTCGACAACTAAATGGTACATTGAGCTACCTCGTTCCTCTTTATATAACTTTAACTCTCTGGAAAAAACATTTTTAACCCATTTTCAGCTACCAATATGTTATGATATGGGTACTGAGCTATTGACTTCTTTAAAACAATTGAAGTCGACTCACATCTCTAATCATATCCATGAATCGAGACATAGACATTGCTTAGTCAAAATTTTCATTCTAAATCAAATTTTAGATGAATGGTGTACAAAGTCTCTTCTTGTTGTTATCATGGAAGATGTTGCCAAGGGAGGTGTTGTCACAGAAGAGAAATTAATTGCTCATGCCCAATACTTAGATTTGGTCTACACTTAATCTAGCACTTTGGACAAAAAACCTGAATTTACCTCGTCCCACAGGTGAACCCATTATTACATCTCTTATAGGATCAAGATCTAATGTCATTGATGGAATTATAGGTTATGTTGGCCAACATTTTAAGGGGAAAAAGAAAAATTCTAAAAACTCTCAAACTTTGGCCATACAAGATACATCATCTGAAAGCCTTCCTCTAGAAACTATTTCTGAGATCAACGTTGTAGAATCATCTATTAGCAAGACGAAATCAACCAAAAATAAGAAGAAGGGGAAAGGTAATTTGAAATAAAATTTTGCTTCAAAGGAGAAACTTTCTAAAACTAAGCCTAGTGATGAAAAATGAAAACCTCACTATCCCTGCCTTATTTGCAATGAGGATCACTATACGAAGCAATGCCCACATCAAGCAGAGGTTTATAAATTCATTAAAACTTATCCAAATCCTATTGTTTTGAAGGATCCATTTCATTCTCAAGACAAAAAAATGGTTTCTCATAGCATGTCTTCCTCTTCCACATCATAAGATATCCTGATGTAATATTCCTAATTAGCCATGGCTAATTGGAATATTCGATTTTGTTCGATTTTTGCCTTCTATAGTTATTTGTAAATAAAAAGTGAGGAAGGGGGACATAACTCACTTTTGGAATAAAAGGTCACTTCCTAGTAGCACAACGTTGTGACTTAAAGGGGAGCCAAGGGGGCCAAAAGGGGACGCAGAAATGGAGCCCATGCAGACACATGGAGGAACTGCGCAGGAGGAAAGGAACACGTGGCAAGAGGGGAATCACACAGGAGGAGGTGAGCCTTGGGATTAAGAGAGGCAAAGGCTATAAAAGAGAAAGGAGCCCCCTCATTTTGATCATTCTAGTTATGAGCATTTGTGATAGTCATTTTGACTTACAGCACGCTGGATGTTTAACTAGTCTGCAGCACTGTTTAGTGCATTGAGTGTCTCCGTTCGGAGATCTCACCCTTAGTCCCGGGGGACTTCGAGTGCCTGCTCAGGCAAGGTATTTCCATTAGCATTCCAATAGTAGTTCCAGCAACATCTCAGCAGTACTTTCATCAGCATTTCAGCAGCAGTTTCATCAGCGTCTTTGAGGGACTACGCAGAACCCCAAGGGGGTGATTTTCGGGGGTATGCCATTTCAGAAAAGATTTCTGGGTTTTTTTGGGTTTTTTGAGTAGAGTCGGATTCCAGAGTTTCAGCCTTTTTTGAGGAGGGGCACAGCTCCAAATCCTCATTCGATTTCCAGCAGCAATAGTAGCACGATAGTTTTCCAGCAGTTGGGACGCAGATCAGTGTTAAGTCATTCCAGGAAAGCTTTCTGGGTTTTTCTGGGTTTCTTGAGTAGAGCCTGAATCCAAAGTTTTAGCTTTTTTAGAGGATGGGAGTAGCCCAAAATCATCATTTGTTTTCTAGCAGCAACAACATCACAACGGCAACGTCCACGCAAAGAGGCCATTCTTGTCATTCCGAGAGTATTTCTTGACTTGCCTTGTGCAAGTCGAGGTGCCATCTATCTAATCACCTCTTGTACTCATTTATTGCATAGTATAATAAAATGGCTTAACATTTCTCACTGCATTTTTTGTGTATCTGCTTATATTTCCGGTTTACATTATTATACGCCGTTTCATTGTTATTTTATCACTTTTGGGTTATTATATCATTTTCACATATTTGGTTGGAGTTTTTGCTGGGGTTTGAGGAATATTCTGGGTTAGGAATATTATAGTGGTATCAGAGCATAGATTTGGCTCAGCCTGTGGAGCTAGCAATCTATGACACCAGGGGAAAAACCCTATATTTGTTATAGAGGTCAGAGATACAGAGACACTAGGCATAGGTTGGAGAAAACTTACGGAGAGGGAAACTATGTTCCGGTGGTGGACGCAGAACAGGAGGAGCCTGTGGTGGACGTGGAGAAGGAGGATCTGATGGTAGATGATGACGGGAAAAGATTTGCAGATATGCTCCTCAAATCCGTGCAAGATCTGTTGAGGCAGATTGAGGTGATGGGGCAGAGATTCACGACAGTAGAGGCTAGATAGCATGAAAGCCCATGGGTTTTCAGATCGGTGAGGGATCAGGTGCATCCCACCTACATGTAGGTTTTAACCTCGTACAGAAATTACCTGCATACGAATTCTAAATCACAGAATAATAAACAATGCGAGAGCATAACACATAAAACACATATGCACAGAGATTTCCCACTGGATCCCAAAACCGGGACTACCAGCGTGATTTTTCATTATGTTCCTTTCAATGTTACAATACATATTTATACATGCCGAAGCATCCAATACCATGGACCGAAAAAAACCATCGCGTCCAAAACCATGGACCGAAAACCAT
>APFE030504389.1:1355-22255 GCA_000404065.3 Pinus taeda
ACTATCTCCACCTGTTACACACAAACTAGCTCAGATCTAAATCAATCACTGGCTCAAATCTCCTCCGCTGCTTGCCTGCCTCCACTGCGCAATCCTGCATGAGAATACTGATGAATTAATGATCCAATTTCGTATTTCCCTTGGATATATGACGCAATCCTCATTGGCAATACTCAATCCATTGATTGTGCAAATCATATGCACAACTAACAACTGTCTTGCCCTTTCATTCACCTCTAACACTTGTCTCCACTGAACTGTCCATGCACTGAGTTAACTGATGTATTCTTCAGTTGCTTTATGAGTTAATAATTAGTGAATTAATTATTAACTAATTCACACCACTCATCATTAGTCTATTGATCAGTTAGACTAAATACAACTAGGTCAACTAAGTCAAACTGAACACAACTCCATCAACTCCTCATCCAACTCCACAGAACTCAATCACTGAAGTCCTAACTGAAGTCCTCCATGCAATAGCTCTAGTTAACCCATAAGAAACACATATTTCCTTCTGGCAGTTGCATGTGCCACATCCGTAGCTCGAACTGAAGTGCTCCAAGAGGATAAGCTAATGTTTATAGTCCAAATATTATTAAGAGCTAATAATATTCTACTGTTCTATTTTTAGCTTGGCAGTCTAAAAATAGACCCCGCTCATATGTCTAAAAATAGAGGTCCATTTATTTTTACCAACTTGACTAATCATCCACAAATAGCATCCTGCCACTCATAGATCATGATCCATATGTCTAAAAATAGACATAGTCTAAAAATAGACTTTGTGCCAAAAATAACCCGCGGGCACACTTAGTTAAGGTGAATTCTTTTCACTAAGCTCCATCATCTTGTTGCATTTTCAACACTCCCTCTCAATAAGATATGGATTATCTACAAACCCTATCCTGTAACTCTGGAATGTTCTGCATGCAACACATCTACCTGGTCCACTTGCTCCAACAACACTTGGAACAAAAACACTCCCAACTGACCCCTCTGTTGGGCTAGGAACATACTCTGATGCTAAAGCTCTACCTGCTGCTGAAAAGTGCTCCCTCTCTGACATCTACGCTACTGCAACATCTCCATGCATCTCGCACCATTGCACACCTCTCTGTACCACCTAGCACTGTGCAAAACACTTGTGCCTCTCGCATTGCTCCAGCCTGCTAGCTATGCGTTGTCCTGGGATTCCCTGCATTGTCGCTCTCTCTGCCACTCCATCCGCATCTGTCTCTACCCAATCAGTCAATTCCTGCTACTCCACATCGGGGCTCCTGTAGCAAGGTCTCATCCAAGAGGTTGGGTACCTCAAGGATCGTGCCCCTCCTCCTTGGGATTATCACTCTATATCGCCCCACCTCCTACCTGGAAGTATGGCTGCATGTGATCCCTCAGCCCACCTGGCTTGAAGTTTCCCCCTAATGGAGGTCTTTGCATGAGTAGATGACTCTACTCGATCCCCACTCATCTCCCCCTATTGTGGCTGCTCCACAACCTCCTAAAGCCGTTGCACCAATCGTGGCTCCTCCACAATTGTCTGAGACTTCTTCTGGCTCTGCATGTTGAGAGGTAATATACCCTCCCTCTCAACCACCAAGCCTCCATCAATTGCCTTGCTGCTCAATGCTGCGCAACCATCTACATGCAACTGATTAAGGTTCCTAACTCAAAACTCTATCTTCCGGGTTTCTCCAGTTGTCTTACTACGCAGGAAAGCCTTTCCCTCACTAAAAACAACATCATATCCCTTGTCTTTTAACATCACCACAGAGATAAGATTCTTCTTCAATCCTGGAACATGCATCACTTCCTTCAATACGAAGGGTTTACCATTCTCCCTCTCAAAGGAAATGGTATCGATACCGGTCGGACTGTATCTACCATCATCGCCCATCTCGATGTGCACTCCAAGATCTTTCTCATCGAGATCAGAAAACAAATCTCGATCTCCTGTCATGTGAAAAGACGCACCACTGTCCAAGAACCATACCGATCCCATCACACTTGATACCAAGCATGCGATCAATGAAAAATCCAGCTCAAACTGCGAGGCTAAGGCCTCTCCCACTGTAGATCCAGCAACTTGCTTATTTTTCTTCTTCTGCAGACAATTTGTGGCATAGTGTCCGTGCTGGTGACAGTGAAAACACTTCACCTTGGACATGTCCTGCTTCTTGCCTTTCTCACTGGAATGAGAAGCTTTCTTGTTCTTCCCCTTCTTTGCTTTGGCAGCTAAAGTGCTATTTTCTTCATCAGATGCCTTTGATGAAGATCCGTCCCTGGTATTCCACCTGATCTCCTCTTGCAGAAGATCCGATCAAAGTCTCTCCCATCCTGGCAATTTCTCCCAACCATTGACAGAGTCCTGATAGGAATGCCAACTCTTCAGAAGACCAAGTAGAGCCAAGCTCACAAAGTCCTCATCGTCGATAGTCACCCCCACACTTCCCAGCTCATCTCGGTATTAGGTGAATTTTGTGAGATACTGGGGCATACTATCTCCATTCTCACACTTAATGTTTCTGAGTTTTATCCTTGAGCGCCATTCCACCATCTCAAAACTAAACCGCTTCCGATATAAAATTTGTGAGAATGAAGTATTTATTGTACAGAGATCGACTACATGGGCATTCACCAGATATATCACCTTCCAAAAAAATGATGAATCCAGCGGCTACCTGGCCCGATTATAGACTCTGCCTGAAGAAATAAAACATAGTCACTTTCTGAATAATAGATCTCATGATCAATCCTCGCTTTGATATCTTGTAGAAATCTCTTCTGCAAATCAACCTGCTCTAATACCATGTGGAAATTTTGAATAATATGACACTTATTCACAGAGATTACCTCGATTATGCACTAATTGCAGAATACATGCATAATACATAACCTCCTCTACGTTGATCATCAATTGAGCAGTATTAAGAAACAATCGCATGCGCACAGTGAAGCATCAATCACACATATCAACACAGTATGTACCCGGGGAAAGCATAAAGATGAAAACCCCAAACTATCTGTATATTATATTGATTGAGAACATGTAACAATACATAGTACAATACTCCTCACAAGTACTCAGTGTTATCTCCACCTGTTACACACAAACTAGCTCAGATCTGAATCAATCACTGGCTTAAATCTCCTCCACTGCTTGCCTGCCTCCACTATGCAATCCTGCATGAGAATGGATGAGAATGACACCAAATGTGTGATCCAAATTCATCTTCCCTTTTGTTTACACCACGCAATCCTCATTGGCAATACTCAATCCATGCATGTGCAAATCTCATGCACAATTATAGTCACAACTGACAACTATCTTGCCCTTTCACTTACCTCTAACACTTGTCTCCACTGAATTGTCCATGCACTGAGTTAACTGATGTATTCTCAGTTGATTTATGAGTTAATAATTAGTTAATTAATTAATAACTAATTCACACCACTCAACACTTAGTCTATTGATCAGTTAGACTAAATACAACTAAGTCAAACTAAACACAACTCCATCAACTCCTCAATCAACTCCACAGAACTCAACCACTGAAGTTCTAACTTAAGTCCTTCATGCAATAGCTCAAGTAACCCATAAGAACCACGTATTTCCTTCTAGCAGTTGCATGTGCCACATCCGTAGCTCGAACCGAAGTGCTCCAAGAGAATAAGATAATGTTTATAGTCCAAATATTATTAAGAGCTAATAATATTCGATTGTTCTATTTTTAGCCTGGCAGTCTAAAAATAGACTCCACCCATATGTCTAAAAGTAGAGGTCCATCTATTTTTACCAACTTGACCAATCATCCACAAATAGCATCTTGCCACTCATAGACCATGATCCATATGTCTAAAAATAGACAGTCTAAAAATAGACTTTGCGCCAAAAATAGCCTGCGGGCACACTTAGTGAAGGCGACTTCTTTTTACTAAGCTCCATCATCTTGTTGCATTTTCAACATCATGTACCCCTTCTAACCTCATATATTAGGAGGCATCTGTTATAGAACCATTTACCACCCTTGGTAGATTTGATGCTCTGTGATATGGCCTAGGGCAACCCTTCCCTACCAGACTTGGTCCATTTTCTAAAAAACAATGTTTTAAATCCCATACATGATTTTTCCATATCTAAAGCGCGTGTACATGTGGGTCAGTCTATACCCAACCCACGTATATGTGTTAAAACATTAAAAAATATATAATATCCCTTAATTCAGATTGAGTTTATGGGTTTGACCTGATACTCACCTATTATAGCTCGTGGCCCAACTGTTTCCCAACTGAAAAATCTAATTTGGAAAAGTATACATGAACCTCCATGGGAAGGCCTAAGGGAGGAGAAAATATTATAAATTGATATTATAGTTGATTACATCCCTGATCAAGTCTGGAGATATCCATGTGCCTTCTGCACTCCCAAGTCATAGGAAACCCCTGTTTCCTTCTTGAGATGTCATTCATCCATTCATGACATCCTTGTGTATACCTATGAAGGAGGATTGCTAAGGCTTGGGCAAGATGGATCGGGAGGACGGTTTTTCTTGGAGCTGATAGGCAACTCCATATTTTCTTTAGCTTACATTAATAAAGAGGCACTGTCTTGTTCATGATGATTATGGTCTTTATGCATTAATTTATGTCATGATTTTCTTATAAAATATTATGTTAATGCCTATTTACTAATATGCTTATATGACCTAACCTTGATATCATGAACATGCTTTTAGTTATTTTTGGTGTATATTCTTTGCCTTGAATGAATTAAAGGTCCTAAAGCACAAGGAAGAAGTCGAGGGTTTGGACTCTACAGGAACAACCTCAAATGTAGGACCTATGAGTAAGACCTTCTATACCAACTTTAACTATTTAAGTATTAGGACTGCCTATTTGTATGTCTTTTTCTATTGTATGTCCTCTGCTTTGTTGGGGTTGTCAACCCAAGACCCTAGGGTGATTCTATCCAAAACACTCTTCTTCTCTTTCTACCTTTGTCTGGAAATTCTACCCACAATCACTATGGAACTACCTCTGTCAACTTCTAGTCAATTTATGTTTGTTGGAAGTGGTATTTTTCTAGTCCTTTACAGTACAACCTCTTCCCCTTTTTTCCTTGAGCACATCTTCTCCTCATATTTGAATTTTTTTAGGTTGTTGCATCATCATTTTCAAACTTCTCCACTCTCCTTTATTGTCCTTACTTCAACAAATTCATTTGGTTGTTGGGTCTTTCCAAAATCTATTTTAAGAGCTCTGCATGCTCTCCTTCCTCTGTCACAGTTTCAATTGTCATAGTTGCCACCACTCTTCTTCTCTCAATTATCTTCATATATAATTCTTCATAACTAATGTTAATTATAAAAACAACATACAAGATTTTACAATCTTTCCTTTCACTTAGAAGCACTTCTACTCTATTTCTTCAAAATAATCCTCCTCAAGAGCACATTTCCTCTTTTCAACCAAATTCTATGTTTCCCTAATATTCTCTAGTCCTCTTATTAGTCTTTGTTTTTCTTCATTGTTCTCTTTCCGTAGAACATTCTACTCACTATCCTTCCAAAATTCCAATGCTTTTCTTGTGGGTATCAATCTTCAAACGCAAAATAAAGTGTAAAACATAAACAAATTTTACCTCCTTCAACTCCTTTAATTGATTTTGCTATCATATCTCATCCTAATGTCGAAATAGTATTTTGGTTGTTATCTCCCTTGATTTCTCCTTTCAAACTCTATATTACAAGGTTTTCAGAGCACTCCTTCTTTGATGCCAAATGATGCAAGCCCAAATTATAGGCCTTCCAAATATTTGGTTCGATCGAACCCACAATGCCCAGATCTATTCCAAATTGTGCTTCCTTCAACCCCAAATTTAGGGAGATAAATCCCTTTTAAATATTGTATAACTTAGTGGAAGGATCTGCAAGGGGGGTACCAAACCACCAGATTTTAAGTATCATTTTTAAACATAGCCACTAGAGCCAAGATATGCATATAAATGCATAGCCCAACCCATAACAGAACCACCATGGCTGAACTCATTCACAATAAGAACTGCACCCAACTTTTTACCTTCAAACTAGCCCACCTAACACATAAATTGAAGCTTGACCTTTTCGATACCCGCTTGAAAATTTAATTAAGACCTAGACTAGGCCACTTGCTCCACATGCCTTTGATAGTTATCGTCCTTCACCTTGGCCTTTCCATGTGAACCCGTTCGTTATTGCCCGTTCCCTTTTCCTTTATGGCCCACTGTTCCATGTCTTAAATTGGGCCACATATACTCCACCTATCGACCCCATTTATGCCCTCGTCCCAGCTTATAAATAAATTCTAATAGAAAAATTCCTGGACTATCTCTGTTTCGGGTAATGGAAATAATTGTTGTTAACTATTATCTGTCTCGTGACAAATTCCACCTAGCTCTCGGCTCTTCTAAATGCTTGCTCACAACTCAAATTACTCCCAGCTTTAACATATCCGGGTGACAGATAATTTCCCATCCATTGTTTTCCATCTCCCTTCCAATTATTAGATCCTCGAGCCGGATTCCCACCTTTAAGTATGCCCACTCGTAAATTAAAATTCCACTCGGGCTTTGAGACTTCTGAACCGGTGCTATTAAATGATGACTCCTTCTCAGGTTCCGTCTCCTAGAGTTATCAAGTGACAGACTTATGTCAGGAATCTAAAAAAAACTAAGTATTACACCAATCCTCTATGCTCAACTCCTCTGGCTTTGTTTTGTGGCTTCTGGCTCCTTTGGTTCAAATTCAACTTAAAATCACCCTTTATAATTTCCACTTACCCTCCTGTTCTAATATCAATCCTTTGTCTTCAAGCTTCCCTTATGCTTATACTCACTATTCGGTACTCTAAAAATACTCATGTATCCTCTAGTTAATGGATCGTTCATCCTTCATTGGTCAATGTTCAACACCTATCTCTCTTGAGATTATTCTTCCAACTCACTCTATCATAGCTGCAATGCTCCATGTAATGATAATCTCTTGTTGTTCCTCATGAATGTTGATTTCTTCTCCTTCTATTGTGACTTTGATACAAGAATAATCCATTATTCTCTGTGCTTCTTAAGGTTATTCTTCCACTGCACTAATCATTCATGGGTTTGACCTAGGCTTGAAACACACCCTATCACATTCGACTCATCATCATAAACATGGTTTAATAGGACACATTACAAAATACTCGAAACCAATAACTTCCTCTATTAATGTAGAAATAATTTACAACGACCCTCGTGACATGATTTACAATAAAAGCCCTTCTCAGCCTTAAGGCCTTATTCGACCCTCAAATCCTCTCGAAACTCTCCTCTTACCCACACTACACACCTTCATTCTTCATCATCTTATTCTACTTTGATTACATGTTTTTATACAAATAGGACTTTGAAACAGATTCAAGTTCAGATCCTCTATTTACTCAACAATCCCCTATTCTAGGATTCTCTAAATCCATAAATATTTCTAGAAATCTAACTACCTACAATATCTCAAATCACTTCAAATATTCTCGAGATCTCTCTTTTAAGAGTAGAACTAGCTACAATATTCACAATTTCTCTAATTTTCCTTACAAACATAGGAAAATACAAATAATCAAATAATTACAATCTATTAGGGAACCAACTCACTTGGTAAATGAAAACCCCTAAGTCTAGTCAAAATACATTTTGACTCAGAAGTGGGATGATCTTGCATCACAACCACAACAAAACAAGTCCTCATCACACAGTCAACGCACTTAGTATGACAACGCACTTGTTGGTCCAATACAGTTCTATCTCTGAACCTTTCTTCATCTGATCATTTTGTTGCAGTGGCCAACAATTTCAAACTTGTCTGACAAGAGCTATTTTTGTTGTTCTAAAATTTGTGTAGCCTCCCGTGCCACCATTTTCCTCTTTGACAACAACTCTAACGACAACTAATCTAGAAACTTTAATTTAAACATGGGAAACAATCCTTGCCTCTCCAACCTTTGTTCTTTCTTCATCATATGCCTATTTGAAAAGAGTAACGCGCATTCTCACTTCTACTTTTTCTTGGAGAAACTCATTTTTTTTCCATTTTCCTCCACCTCTGCTCCTTCATTTATCTCATTGTCATCACACAACCAAACCTCTTCATCACATATTTGCAATAGATTCTCATCATACCACTGCAACACCATGAATTATGTCAAATCACCATTGCACCAGAACTACTTTTTCCACAAACAACTGGACATACCATCACATTACTAATATTGGGATGATGTCATTACCTTTGGCTTTGATATTCATTGGACTCTCATATTTACCACAATAGCTCTAATATCATATGTTAGAATCACAAAACAACGAGAGAGATGGTGGTGTCTAAATACACCATTGTTGCATTTCCAGTGGCCACTGAGACCATTTAACATGCGTTTGATCATCCTTTACATAGGCTACATATGGAGATGAATACCATGGGAAAAACCAAGGGTACCCATATATATGGATCCAAAAATAATGATTAAATTGACCAAGTCAAGTTTACTAGATCCACCCTCACAATTTTTTAGCCTCCTTCAAATCTACAAATTTAAAAAAAATAGATTAATCAAATTTCAATTTTCAATTTTTTTTGAAATGTTTGGTTTCCTGTGTTCTAGCTTCAATATATCTCATGTATTGGGAAAGCTTGAGTTTTTCCTTAGCTACTCTAGAAAATAGGTTGCAGCATAACAACTGATCTCAGTTGTTTTTATTCAATCAATAACATGATGAAAACAATGGAGGCCTTGCATATAAGTTTGAAAGAAAACACAAAAATATCCCATAATATTCACCTTGAGATATCAAATACATGATTTTTAAAAGATCCTATAATAGAAATTCAATTCCATTAAACACACGATTAATATGACAGTAACAAGAAAATCATTGAAATAAAAAGGCCAATGACTACTACTAAGACATCAAAACAGTGAAAAGTGTAGTACACTAGTTCTACGCATACAAGAGAAACAATATAATAAATTTTAGGAATGTTGTGCAACAGTATGAGACTGGCTCAACAAAACAAATAAAATCTCAAATTCTAGAGTCTACCAAGAAATGAGAGAAAAATAGATCATTGTATGGGCACTCGCACTATATGGAATATAACTACAATTGTGCAGGCAATCCTAACTATACAAGAAAAAAGAAACAAAAAATATGCATATATGTGGCCCATAGTTGTGATGATCAAGAAGAAAGAACATGTTTTCATAAATTATCAATAAAATAAACAATTTTCAGCCTTGGGCTTTGAAAGAAATCAAACCTTGTTTGATAACTTTATATCATCATTTTTGTTGTTTTCGTATCTAGGAGTTGGGAATGGTAAACAATGTTAGATTGTGCAGAACATGTGAATCCTTTTAGCAACAATCATTGGTAACCTTAATTTTGGGAATGTTGACATAACTCCATTATAAAATTGAAACTTTGGTGTCATCCATGCACTATATCATTGCAATCATCTCTGGCTCACCCTATGTAACAAGAATTGAAAAAGATAAAAATGTGCAGATCAAACTAATCTTTCTTCTGAAACTACTACAACACTTTGTCCCAAAAAAACTTGGGCAACACAAAGAGCTCTTTGATGACAATGCTTGAACTTGTTTGATACCAAAAATAGGTTTAATAAGAAGGGAATTTCATATGAACTGAAAATAGCTTACAATAAATAATCCCAATAAATAATCTTCAGAGTTGAAAGATGGTGTTTTAGCTACTTGTGCCTTTGGCAAGTGGAGGCAATTATAAAAAGAAGAATGGAAATTGTTGTCACCAAAATGACCCTCCTTAGAACTAGGTCTCCTCTGAGGGTGTTGCTTTATGCTTCCCTGACATTTGACTCCTTATTGTGCTCCTATGGTTCAAATCACCCCCTAAAATACAAAAGGGAAATCAATAAAATCAATTAGAAAAAAAATAAGTAGGGCTTGTCGCTAAGCAACGTTAAAGAAATGTCATACTATAAATATGCATATGAAATACTTAATTATTATTTTGATTCTATATGTGACATAAAAAATCAAAATACAAATAACTAAAAGAATAAATAACTCTCTTAGATCTGTTAAAGACCCTATTGACCCTAAGGACTCGAAAGGGGTCTACCTTGTTCCCTGCTCATGTGGTATCCCCTACATTGGAAAAACATATAGATTTATTAAACAAAGGATCAATGAGCATGCAGCAGACATCAGACACAATCGCTCCCACTCATCAGCCTTAGATGAGCATACAAAAAAATCGAAGCACCATGTCTGCATTATAGAATCCAAAGTTATCACTAATAATGATCATTTCCACGACAGGAAGCTTAGGGAGGCGATTGAGATCAAAAGGCACGCCAAAAATCTTAATAGGGATGCTGGTTGGAAATTGAGTAAGAGCTGGATTCTAGCTCTCTCTTCATAACTCTTCATTCCTCTTTTGATCTTGTCTCCTCATCCTCTTTTTTTGTGTCCTCTTGGTTCCCCTATTTTATTTTATTTTTATCATATTGTATATATATATATATATATATGTTATTTGTTTTTTTTCATTATCCAAAATTATCTATTTTCATTTAGTTTTTTTTCACTTTAAATATTTTCCAGTTATCCTTTGACTCTGATTTGTTTAATTTATCTTGGATTCCCTTATATATATATATAGTATTAACATAATATCTTAATATAAAAATTATTGTTATTTATAATCATTTATTTTATATTTTCCTAAGACATAGTTTTCTATGATGAATAAGTCAACCCTTAAAAATAATATTAAAATACTATTTTTACTTTTAGTTATTCCTTAACATCTGTTTTTAACTAAATTTAGATTATTTTTCCTCATCCCTAATTCCAAGGTAATTAATTTCTTGACCTACTAACTAATTCACCAACAACTAATTTATAACGGCTAACTCTGGGCAATGCCGCATCCTTACTATTTATTCCTTCTGATCAATGGATTTCTCACCTTGTCCTGAGGATGAACAACATTAGTTGGTTCGAAACGTCGACCAAACCCTAACTATGTGATTAATTCAAAAGACTTATCTCTCTACATTATGGATCACAAAAGTCTATGTGATTAATTCGAAAGACTTATCTCTCTACATTATGGATCACAAAAGTCTTAGATCTAAGATTAAATAACACTAACTAGTATATGTGACTAAAACAAAATTAAAATATTATTACTATCACTAACAACCCCTATAAATAAGGAAACAATGTGCGAAATAAGGAAACATTGTCCACAAAATGGGGAATTAGATATACAAACCAAATATTTACTATGAAAATCCCTTAATGCCTATATATTTGGGAGGATTGAATTTCCTAATGAACGTATGTAATGAATATTGAAAATAAACTTTCATGAATATTAAATATCTATTTTTACCTTACATAATATTACCATTGATCTCATCATGAATTACTGGTCAATTCTAAGCTTTAGGTGTAAAACAAAAACCTTTGAAATTTAACTATATTGTCCTAAATAAAATATTATATGAAACCATTTGGGCATATCTTATTATTTTAAAGCATAAGCATAAATATTAAAAGGGAAATAAGTTTTAGGCATTGTAGAACAACAACCAAATTCACCTTATGATTTTTATTGATATGGAGTTTTTCTTTATGCAATAGAGTATCACGTAAATATATTAATATTGAAATATTTATTAAAATGAACAAAGGATTCGAAAACATTATATCAAGTGTTGCATAAGACCCTTATTAAACATTATCACATTAAATATTGAATTGACATACTATGCCCCACTCAACTCAACTCGCGTGATGCCATCGGGTCAAAGAAGGAAGTCAATCCGCTATTAATTATCCTCCCGATGTGAAGTGAGAACCCTGCATCAGAATTAGTTCTATGACTAAAGTTAACCTCCCTCCAACTCTCCACGGGATAGGAAGTATCAACCATTTATTAAAAATGGCTCTCATCTCTAGACAATTACATGTTTGCCGCGTAAAAACATTGTAACAGGTTTATGAAGCCGCTTAAAACATTAAGGGTTTTTGAATTTAACCTACCTTTCTCCTATGACTAATCCACTCCAGAATTTGATATGTTCTTATAATTTGATGGTATTTACCGTTTTTTACCATGGAGGAAAGAATGTACTCCACAATTTATGGTTGTGTTGAAATTTTTGAAGAATTTACCACCGTTTACTGTGAAAGCCACCCATACACTCATGAGAAATTAATTTTAGAATTTTGTTATGAAGAATTAAATCGAAATGGATACACATATATTATTTGAATGTTAAAATTAATCAATTACTTTTAGTTGTATAAATAAATTTCACAATATTTATTAAAATTTATGTAGGTTTAGTTATATTTTGAAGAAACTTAATCATGCTTTTCAACAGATTTTTCCTCCATTATCATGGGAACGAATTTTGGAAATAAGATAAGAGAAATATGTTTATTTCATTTACGATTTGTTTCATTATTTAAGAAACTAACTCATGTTTTCTGTTATATAGATTATTCATTAAGGAAAAGTTACAATCTGGATAAACTACTTCATGGAAGACTAATATGTGTGGAGTCCCAAGTCCAAAGTTAAAAGAAGAAAATAGAAACCATTTACAAGAGATGCGAAACTATTTTCAAATAAGTATTTTAGAAATATGTATTTGTTTAATAGATAGTTAAGTAAAACAATTATCAAAACATTGTATAAAACCCTTGTTTTCTCATTCGAGAGGGGGCTGGA
Source organism: Pinus taeda (assembly GCA_000404065.3). Classification (NCBI taxonomy): domain Eukaryota; kingdom Viridiplantae; phylum Streptophyta; class Pinopsida; order Pinales; family Pinaceae; genus Pinus; species Pinus taeda. The sequence continues at coordinate 14,161 of APFE030504389.1, forward strand.
GGCTGGGTGATTAGGAGAGAAAAAATATTCATATTTTAATGCATTGCACCAGATGCACATGCCAAGATACGATATTACGTAACTTTTAATTATGCATTTTAAGTATGACATTCCAACATTTTTCTTTTGATTTCTTATCTCCAACATTTTCCTTTTGATTTCCTATGTAACATATATTGATTAATATTGTTGTTTAGATTATTGACATGATCGATATTTTAGTTGTTCTCAATATTTAATCTTACCTCCTCTTTGATATACATACTATCAGAGGCTGGATGATTAAGTTATTTACATTTTTGTTGTTAATAGAATTTCCTAATGCATGTCATTGTTATTTTTTTGCAGTAGTTGGTGCAAATATTGTTTATCAGTTATATGTTTTGTCTATTCCCTTCTTCCTGATAATTCTCCTTTCATATGCTTGTATCTCAAAATATGTGAGCTAGATTATGTAGCGAATTGATCATGGTTGTCTATTTGCAACCTATGTAGGGTTGGTTTGTTGACCAATATATTCACTATTAGACGATGATCTTATCCTTGATACCGTTCTTTGGCTGATTGAATGATCAATAAGAATACATGATATTATATTGCATCAAATTTAGCACTACAGTGGGTTACCATAACTGGGAGATAAGCATAACTAACTTTTAATTGTTTCTCTTTTATCTCTAATCATTTATTTTACTTTATTTTAGTTCTGGTGGAATGTTGTTCCATGTTGTATAATGAAGGTTACGTTTTGATATCATCCACCAGATGATGTATAGGTCTCTCCCACTTAGACCTTCGCACTTTATACCTCTTTACGTCATATCTATAAACTAGCCTTATTTATTTGCCTAAATTGAATAATTATTTAATTTACATTATCCCCATGGACTACCCCTTGTCGTGAAAGGGAGGCCAACCCTTATCACCTAGAGCGGGAGGATCTAGGATCCTTAGTGATGCAGTCTTAGGTTGTCCTTAGTTACCAGGACAATTTGTGCACCAACAAAAAATATATAAAATGTTGTTCTTCTGGAGCCAATATCGGGAATTGGAATGATCCATATTAGATAAGAAAATAAACCTCCCAAAAGTGCTCATCAATAACACTGCTTCTCAACAAAATTCCCAAGGGAACTTATAAATAGAAACCACAATAGTTCACTTGATAATCTCTTTGATAGATTCACTTTTCCATGTCATAGGTCCTAAAGCCGGTGCAATGAAATGCACAACTGAATAACTAAAATCACCTACTGTGGAGTAACTCCATTCCAAAAAAATAAACTTAAAGAATAATTGCATACTAATAATTATGTATGCATTTCTCCAAACGTTATAGACCTTCTAGGGATTACTTATTCATCACCTACCAAGTTTTCTCACTAGAATCACTTCTTCGGTTGAGAAAACCATCTCTGCATACTTACTCATCTAGAAAATTAAAATCCCTAGCTTCATTTTTTGAATCCCCAAAAGCAATGATCTAAAGGTATTAACAACAAAATTCAACAAAGAGTGTCGATCCTTCAAAGAGAAATAAAGCCAAACTCTTTGTTGCTCAAGCAGCATCACAACTCCCATCTAGTAAACCCATATAATGAGGGTAGACTATTGAAATCTACACCAAGTTGGGATTTGTGAAAACTCGGCCAAAAGTAGCGCAAAGTATGCAAGAGAAAAGAAAACTTCAATGAGAACTAGTGTATGAATTGCCTCAGAAAACTCTCAGTAAAATCCTTTTAGCATAAACTAACAACTGTTCAACCCTTTATGATTGATATTTCTCCTAAATTTCCCTCATATATAAAACTTCAACATGCAAAATTAGGGTATGCAGGTACAAATTTTTCAGCGGCTAAGCACTAAGTAGTTTTTGAAGGTCGTCATTGAGGGTAGCTATATAAAGAAATGCGCAACAAAATTGACCTCCTCCTTCTAATAGACACTTCCTGACCTCTAACCCCCCTTTCCATGCACTCATTGATGGTTGCTCGAATTTTACTAACTAAAAATGTATATATTTTTTCGTTGAAACTATGGAAAATAGAAATAAAATGGAAACCCAATTTGCGGAGTGAAAAAGATTCACAAAAACACAAACCCTGCCACCATTTGAGTGCCATTGGTTAGTGGAGGAGGAGTTAAGGTTCTAGGAAGTAGGGCAAGGGTGTATAGCCTTCGAAGCCTACACGAACAATTATTTGAACATGGCGATAAACGAGCAACAATGACTTCACTGGGCCCACGTGTCAATATTTTATTTGAAGGAGGATGATGAAAATAAGGCTTTGTGATTTGTTGAATCTGCCCAAGCCATCCTTGTAAAGGAATGCCTATCGACATAATTATATAAAAAATATAATATAAATGCATAGAATAATGTTCTATAAGTTATATTTTATTTATAGTATAGGGATATTTTAGAAGATGTGTTTTTTTTTTCCATAGGAAAAATCGTAATTTCTATTAAAAGAAAATTACATTTTGTAAATGTATTTAAGCATATTCAAATAGAGAGGCACTGCCTATCTTCAACAAAATTATGTTAAGGGACATATGTGATCAAAACATTGATACCTTGTGTCCATGCAGAGAGGTATCAATGGCTGTAAATATATTGAATATCAGTTCTACATATTAATTTGGCACTTTGTGAGTGTAGATAAAATGTCAAAAAAGAAACTATGAATATTTACAGATGACATATATATGAAGTCTGTTCTTCCTGTGAGATCAGCAGAAATTAAAATTATACAGTGATATCCATAAATGGTCGATGGTAAAATTGGTAATGTGCACCATCACGTTGTTCTCAGATCAACCAATTGTCCGGATCCCTGTTCGCAGCCTCTTTGGATAGCTTGTTAGCAGCTGTGTTCTGCTCCCTGTAAATATGATGGCATGTAAAAGAGTCAAATGATGTAATCAATCTTAGTGCCTCGTCCAGAATATGACTCAAAGTATAAGCATTGCATCTAGAAGATTTATTTAGCCAATCACAAACAACTTTTGAATCCCCAAATATTTGTAGATCTCTACAGTTTTTCTCCAATGCAAATTGAATCAGGAATTTTGCTGCGGATAATTTGGCATAGTTATTAGTTCCTCTGTCGAGTCCCATAATAATACTATATGAGTGATGTGCATTAATATGAAGGATGGCACCCCTGCCACACCCATTCTCCTGTGCAACACCGTCAAAGTAAGCCCACAACCTCTGATAATCAATCGTCTCAGGTATAATGTTGCGTGGTCGAGGGGGTGGTGCATCTTCGGGGATGAGGGAGTAATTAGCGAGTACGTGGGTAGCAATGGAGGGCCAGTGAGGGGAGACATTCTGGAAGGTGAGTCTGTTCCGGGCGATCCAAAGGGCCCAACAGACAAGAAGAGGGATATTATGTAGCCTGGTAGGGGAGGCAAAGGTGCACCAGTTCGTCCATGCCTCAAGGATAGATGCGCCCTCCCAAGTATTGTGAGGAGAAGCCAAAGGTAAAATAGTATTCTAGAGATTATTTGCCGTAGAACATTCCAAAAATAAATGTGAGACAGATTCATTGCAACATTTGCAGAGATTTTAGAAGATGTTGTATTCATCAAAAATACAATTAAATGATTAATTTTCCCTTCTAATTAATAGACAAAATGCTCCGCGATAATTATCTTTCTAATTAAATTTTAATAGTAATATCCACCACTTATATATATAAATTCGAATCTCGAAAACTTAGGAATGACTATCTTATGAGGATGCTAACAAATTTTTTGAAGATACTACCATGGAAAGGTCTATAATTTAATATATGACCCATTTATGTTCTCATGAGTATGTGATTTATAAAATAATGTTAATATAATAACATAATTTTATATTAAATTTTATTTTTATGTTAGTAATAATTTTAAATTTATGATTTTTATTTTTAAATTTTAATATTTTTCTCAAAGAAATAAATCTGTCTCTCTAACTTTGAGGGCTAGAATCATGGCTAGAGTAAGATTGTTAGTACAAGGCTAGTCCACAAGTATATACTCATTTAAGAGTTCATCAAGGAATTATAGTTCATCATGTCACTAGCAAGGATTTGAACTTGGGTGCGAAAGATAACAACCAATCTGCTCAACTACTCGAGATAGCCCTAATTGAATTTTATTTTTCAATTTTATATAAATAGTAATAAATAAGTATTTAATATAAAAATAATTATTTTTTATTTATTGAATAAATATTGACCCTCAGGGGCAACTTAATTGGTGATGGCTATGAAAATGAAGTGTTATGTGTACAAAGGTTTTAGGTTCAAAGCCCCCTGATTCACCTATGCCTATGGAAAAGGCATATGTAGGCACCTAGAGGTTATAGTGGTATTTGTTGGAATTGATCTCATATCAAGCGAGTTCAAGACCCACCCATTTGCCAATTCCTTCAGAAAAAACAATATATTGAATAAGATAAAAAAGATATATATATATATCTATATATATATATATATATATATATTAATATTATATATAATATATATATATATAATATTATATATATTATAATATTATATATATATATATATATTATTATATTATATATATTTATATTATATATTATATATATATAATAATATATATATATATAATATTATATATATATATATATTATATATATTATGATGATGATGATAGTGGTTAACGTCCACTAAGACCAAATTGATCTATTAGACCTATATGTTGTATATATATTTATAACATAATTTATAAAGATTTCTCTATCCATAAAGATTGAGATTGTGGAGTAAGTACTCCCTTTAATGATGTCAATAACAAGGTAGAGTATGATAAGACTAAATGTACTATGGTTCGACAGTATGATAAGAGTAAATGGACTATGGCTTATAAAATATGTATTTAGGAATATTACAACATGGATTACTATAGTGTGCGTTTTGTGATTCAATGGTGATGGAATCCATCATCATACTTTATTTTTATTATATGAAAATAGAGGTTTTCTCTTTCTAAGTTTTCCACTCTACAAATCCATTTACAATAACAATGGTGTATTATTCTCTCAACTATTTCCAATAACCAACCTCAATGTTTTCTTCCATATACATTTAGTTTAGATGATATTTGAACCCCTCTTGAAAACCAATATGATTGTAAGAAAACAACCCCAACAAGTTACTCTCTTATTTATGGTCTATTGTAATTTTGACCATGTTGGACCCATCAAAATTCAGGGGGTCTCCTCGATATGAAGTCCCAACTAAACCTCACACTGTTTGGTGTAGGAGTCACGTCCGATATGATGGTTTGGTTTCCATTATCTTAAAGATTTTCCTTATCTCTTGCTTGTCAGCACATGAGAGTGGTTTACTTTGTCTTTGAACAACGAGGTTCGCGTGCCTGGTGAGTGCTTAGTGCCGCTTGAGTCAAATTTATTTCACTGTATAGCGAGAGGGTGGAAGTGAGTCTCAAGTTGAAAGGGAATAGTCCCAACTCTGCTAGAGACACACAATACAATAGGAAATGCGTAGCTTCCGACGAAGTAGTCCACACGAATGCGAAAGTCACAAACACAAGGTGAAAAAATAGCACTTACAACATGTAGCGGAATAGTCCACATGAGTGTGACGAGCGTTATAACAAGTTTACAATAATGAATCTGTTGAGTGTCTGACGGGATATCCCACACGGGCGAGACAATATTAACAACTGATACACCACATTTCCAATAGCACATGTACTAAAACAACCGAAATAGTTCAATTGTATTAATGCAGGTTAAAGAAACATGCATTACAAGCATCCCAAGAATAGTCTTACAAACAAATACAATACATGTGCGAAAACATGCTAGCCTGCTAATAGGATTTTGAATCAAGTGAAAGTTCCAAGACACATTCATTCACCATTACATCACTAACCCCGATAGTGGGGTGTTGGAGTCACTGCTCGCTCCTCAAAGAAAAGATTACAAACTCTCAAGGCTATGTGGAAGGAGCCAAGGTGAAAATTATTTTTCATGTAAAAATGAGGGGTGTATATAACCAAGGGTGAAACTGACCCTTGTGACTATTCGACTTCCCTCATGACTGTTTGGCTTACATGACTCTTCAACTTTACATGTGGGTTTCTTGGACTTCCACATTACATTGCATTGAATACAATGATATGGCCCACAGTAGTGATTTGGCCAAGATGACTCATGACATGACTCAACACAACAAAGCTGGTATGTTCAAGTTGTTGGTGGTGTCCATTTCGAGCTACAGTGTCATTGAGTGATGAATGTGCTCTTGGTGTATCATAGCTTCAGCTCCGCATGGAAAGGTGTACGGAGTCTTCGATGGTCTTGGTGTTCACTTGAGGTTGCACATGCATGTCTCTCCTTCACTTGTCCTTGGTATGCTCCATGTGTTTATATGTTTGTGAACAAGTCTCCTAGCATTCGTTCCTTGTTCATCCCATTCGTCGTCGCACCATGTCTCATCTGTGTACCTGTATCTGCAATCACTAATGATGATACAACATCAAATCCAGAAATATCCTATTCTACCATGATGCATTATCTTTTGTTTTCAAATGCAGGTGACCAGGATAGAGGACAAGGCTCTGAAACTGCACAGAGCACATTTTATGCAAGGATGCGTGCTCTGGGCACTATCAATGAAAATTGCGCAGAGGTCACTGGGAGGCTGGGATGGGAATTCCGGATCAGCAGTGACTGTTTCTGTGATCTAGCTCGGCTGGAGGGATGATCTGTACAATTTTTCCCGGGAGAGAGTACAGGTATCAGGGGGACACTGGTAGTGAAAAATGCGTAGTTTCTTCGGGGAGGCTGGCAGTGGGTTGTGGGAGCTTACTAGTCAAAACTGCACAGAGTTGGCAGGTTGGCCTATAGGACATTATTATGTAGTTTTTGGGCTGAGCGGGATGTTGGGCATCTGGGAGACAACCCATGAAAACTGCACATTTTTCAGAAGGATCAACATGCCAGCTGACAAGGTGATTGGCTAACAAAACTATGCAAATTTCGAGGACAGTGCAGTGATAGGCAGTGGGTGTTTGTCTGGCATGTCTGCGCAATTTCTTCAGTAAACAGAGGCGGGCATGCTTGGCAGCTTCTATGAAATTTTTTGGATGAGTGAGGCCCGGGGTCACTACCTAGTCAAACTCTGTGGTTGACCAACTCGAGACTTGATAGATTTTCTTGCAGGGAACGCCGATTGAGATGGCTTACTAAGAAATGTTTGCATTGTTCTGGGTGACAGTCAGTTGGGTTGACTCTAAGATTGCGCAGTGCAGAATTCCTAGGAAGTAGCCTCAAGCTCTGCACAATTTTGGGTAGTAGTACATGATCACGAAGGGCTGAGACTACGCAGTGTGGCTCAGCAAAGATCTAGCTATTGGGGGGTGGTTTGGTCAACAAAGTTTCAACAAAATGACTAAGTGTGTGAGCGAGTGAAATTTTTCATGCATGATCTTGCACACACACACTCAACATGACTCAATGAAAAGACACCTTGAACGATCAAGACAACTTACACTCAGTGTGACTAACCAATGGGTGTGAGCGACAAGCGTGACAATTGATATAGACATTCGGATGACCGTGACAACACTTGCGTGAAAGTGCTTACAAAATTGCGTGTGAATGCGATAAATGTTTACATAGCGAACACAACTCAAACACAACCTTCAACATCACAAGAACAAGGTCACAAGCATGACATAGAAATCAACATGTTGAAGATGACAATTGGTCAAACAAGTGAAAAGGAAGCAAGACATGTAGAAGAAACACATAAAATGACTTTTCGTGTTTGCGCACATGCATGTTACTGAGGACGGGATGATATGAAAATGACAAGCAGTCCCGCAAACTCAACTAAGAGGTGTACTTCGAAAGGTGTTCTTTAATTACCATACTTAATGTTACACAGTAAAATGTCACTGCCATCATGTCAGTCTCCTTACTGTGCTATAAACCACATTCACCTATACTCATGCTCCTCAAAATGGCTAAAAAACCCTCTTTGCCTAAGTTAAATGGATCATCGCGTCTGTTAATAAAATAACCGCGCTGACAGGCGGAGGCTAG